>SJYW01003154.1:377269-395467 GCA_006410735.1 Raphicerus campestris | reverse complement strand
GATCATAAGAGTTGGACACAAGTTAGCGCTAAACAACAATGGAGAGCTGAGATCATTTATAGCACTGCGTGTGTGTGTCACCAGGCCCTCACTTGGACATGGACTACTTCTGTTATATGCGCTCCACCTAAAAAGCAGTGTCAGTGTCCATTGGCTCAGCAAGAAGAGGAGAGAGTACGGTGTGTCTACTGTTACAATTGCTACATCAGCCAGGAAAGAGTACCACTATGGCCGCTGTGCCAGCCAGGAGAGAGGCTGTGTTGTGCTGGTTATGCTAGTGCTGCCGCAACAGCCAGGAGGGAGTAAATGTGTCTGCCATTCCTGTGGCTCCTCGAGTCTTCTTCCAGACTGTAAGCTCACGCCTTGCCTTCCCTGGTTCAGGGACCAGTGTGCACAGTGAGATACAGCAAGACAATTGGTGTAACCAACAAGATACCCAGAAGTCAGTGGCCACCATATAACATGCAGTACCATGTGGCAGCGATTCTCTTAGCATGGGCTCTGGTGGAAGACTGGGAGGCAGTGGACAGGTAGCAGGATAACACTGAAAAGGCGTTAGAGACAGTTAGTTCCCGTTTCCCAAGCAAGGTGGCATGGACTGCAGCTGGCACCATGCAGTGAATTTTCCTGGCTTCCCTGAAGGAAAATATGAATCATGCCCTATATGATGCCATGCTGCTGGTGTCCAGCCCCGGTGGATCCAGGGTAATTCTAAGGTGGGGGCGGAGTAGGCATCCTAGAAAAAACGTATTTAATTACAGATAGTGAGGGATTAGGAATTTAGCAGAGAAAAAGAGGCCGAATAACTTGGTTAACACAGGGTGCGAATCACCACCTACGTAGGCTGCAGGCATCTTCCCATTCTCCCGAAGGAGAGGAGGCACTGAGGCCCCCCCNCTCAAAAGAGTCTGTATTTAGAAAGTTTTAAAGCATCCCATTCCTCTCACAGCTGGGAGGCTGTAAACAATCACATGTGGCTGGACAACCTGATCAGGCAGGCTAGAGAACCTTCAGAGTTTGTAAGTTGAAACACTCTTGTCACGCCCAGAAATTTTTATTAACTGGGGCTGCAAGTTCACTCCTTCTCCGAGAGAAATGGTTATGGGGGAGAGCTCCCCATAAAGTACTCTGGTTTGGGGGGTAGATGCTGGGGAACAGGGGGTCTCCTGAGGCTTGATCATGCCTTTGCGTATGCCAAATGTCTTTTTCCTCATGACATTTGCCATGGGCGGGGTTCCTCACACTGGCCCCCAACACCATGCCAGTGTGCCATGTGCAGAGATGCTTGGAAGAACTAGAGCAGCAAGTATTGGCTTTAGAGCAAGCACCTCATGGCCCTGAAGAACACAGTCTCTCTGACAGCGAGGTGGTAAGTGACAGTGATGATGAACGCTATGAGACTGAGGGTCCCTGCTTGGCAGCAAGGCTCATTGTATGGCAGAAAACAAAGCATGAGCAGTCTATTTCCCAGGGAGGGATATCCTTCAGGGGCCCCCAGTGCGACTGAGTACACGACATATGGACTAAATACTCAGGCGGAGTTTGTCGACTTGGGTAAGCAGTTTCGGCAAAAGCAAGGGGAAACTTGGCAGTTTGGCTTTTGCTACTCTGGGACACAGGGGTGGGCCCACAACCACTGGGGCAGGGGGGTGGGGGCAGGTTGCAGGTCCTTACTGAGAGAAGTAGAGGGATGGCATTCGAGATGCCATTTTGAAAGTGTGAAGACCCCACAGCGGGCACAAGTCGGCAGGGGTTCCATCCGGGTAAGATGCAAAAGTGGGCTGATTTGTGCCGACGGATACTGTAAAGGCTGTGTCTTATGATGTAGATTTAGAACAGTATACTGTAAATTCTGTGTCCTCAGATTTAGAAAAGTGTAATCTGTGAATGCCGCAAAAATCCCCTCTTTGAAGTGGGCGCCTGGGACCTGCGGGGAGTTTTGCGGGTCCTTAATAAAGATTCCGCAGGAGTGGAGTTGCCCCTGTGGAGGCTTTTCTGAGGTTTCACAAGGACAGACAGTGGACTGAACTTGGCCAAGGAAGATAAAGGCACTCCACATGTGGTGGGTGGCTCTCTTAGCCCTGTGAAGGCAAGGGCTGCAACATGAGTTCCAGGTGATACCTTGCACAGGGTTTTGCTATGTATTGGGGATGTAACTATTTGTTGTTGTAGCTACTGTTGTTGCTAAATGCAAGGGTCAATGTTACCTGCCAAGGGAATATCACAGAAAATGGACTGCACATAGAATGTGAGGCAAGAGGCCCTGAAGGGATGACGTGTGGAGAGAGACCAAATTAGCCAAGATGGAGTGTTCAGGCTCTCTTTCCCCGCATTTTATAAATAATGACTCCGTAATGGCTGAGATCATTAATAGCACTGAGCATGCATATCACAAGGTACTGTCTTGGACATGGGCTACTTTTATTATATGAGTTCCACCGAAAAAGCGGTGATATTATTGCTGTATCATGACTGTTTATTTGGGTAAGCCATGAAAGGAGAGAATGGAGTGTGTCCACTGTTAGAGTTGCAGCACCAGCCAGGAGAGAATACTGTTATGGCTGCTTTATCAGCCAGGAGAGAAGTTGTGTTGTATTAGGTTATGCTAGGGCTGCTGCGTCAGCCAGGAGCCAACAAATGCATCGGCAGTTCCTATGGCTCCTCGAGCCTCCTTCCAGCCTCTTAGCTCATGCCTTGCATACCCTCAGTTCAGGGAATAGTGCACAAAGTGAGTTATAGCAAGACAGTTGGTGTCATGAAAAGAATCAGCGAGGCAGGTGCCAAGAGTCGAGATGCAGACCTGGCCCCAGTGTGTGATTTAAGCTGTGAAAGGCGGTGACTGCTGAGCTCAGGTGTCTCTGGGCTGTGATGTTGCCTCTCCCGGACTGAAATGGAGGCAGAACGAAGTGTGCATCTAAATTACTGTCACTTGGTATTGATTTACTGATGGCTTCTAAAAATGTCGCATTTGAACTGTCAGTGAATTTGCCGACTGTTGGCACGAGTGATGAAAGCAAGTGTGAACCATAATTGATTAGGCCTCATTTGCTTATCCATATTATGCTAATTAGATCTGCAATCTTTCCCTTTGTACCATCACCCAGTGACAGAGTAAATCAGGGTGATTGGGATGCAGATAGGATTAGAGGCAAGATGGAACAGGGCCCTTCTTATCAGAGAGAATGTGCATTTCTTTAATACAATTCTCTATAGAAACAATGCCTTATATGACTCCTTTTCTTGGCATTTTTTTTCTGTGAGATGACTTAATTGAAATGACTTTTAGCTTTCTAGACTTAGAATTTGAAATATTTTTGTATAAGCTCTGTTTAGTAATAACCAGGTATAGAATAGGGTCAGAAAGAGGAATTCTTTAGGATCACATTACAGGCACCCTGGGATAACTCCTGATAGACCAGCAGAATCTACATTTATACTCCTTGACCTCCCAGTTGCCCATAAAAAGTGAAGATGTTCTCCTATTTCTGAAGATGTAGTTGGTATTCGTATACTCAGTCGCATTGGGGGCCCCTGAAGGATATCCATCCCTGGGAAATAGACTGCTCATGCTTTGTTTTCTGCCATACAATGAGCCTCGCTGCCAAGCAGGGACCCTCAGTCTCATAGCATTCATCATCACTGTCACTTACCACCTCGCTGTTAGAGAGATTGTGTTCTTCAGGGCCATGAAGTGCTTGCTCTAAAGCCAACACTTGCTGCATCTTCCAAGCATCTCTGCACATTGCTGACTGGCATGGCATCATGTAGGGCATGATTCATATTTTCCTTCAGGGAAGCCAGGAAAATTCATTGCATGGTGCCAG
This sequence comes from Raphicerus campestris, assembly GCA_006410735.1. Taxonomy (NCBI): domain Eukaryota; kingdom Metazoa; phylum Chordata; class Mammalia; order Artiodactyla; family Bovidae; genus Raphicerus; species Raphicerus campestris. The sequence continues at coordinate 391,643 of SJYW01003154.1, read as the reverse complement.
CTGCAGTCCATGCCACCTTGCTTGGGAAATGGGAACTCACTGTCTCTAACGCCTTTTCAGTGTTATCCTGCTACCTGTCCACTGCCTCCCAGTCTTCCACCAGAGCCCATGCTAAGAGAATCGCTGCCACATGGTACTGCATGCTATATGGTGGCCACTGACTTCTGGGTATCCTGCTGGTTACACCAATTGTCTTGCTGTATCTCACTGTGCACACTGGTCCCTGAACCAGGGAAGGCAAGGCGTGAGCTTACAGTCTGGAAGAAGACTCGAGGAGCCACAGGAATGGCAGACACATTTACTCCCTCCTGGCTGTTGCGGCAGCACTAGCATAACCAGCACAACACAGCCTCTCTCCTGGCTGGCACAGCAGCCATAGTGNAAAGTACTCTGGTTTGGGGGGTAGATGCTGGGGAACAGGGGGTCTCCTGAGGCTTGATCATGCCTTTGCGTATGCCAAATGTCTTTTTCCTCATGACATTTGCCATGGGCGGGGTTCCTCACACTGGCCCCCAACACCATGCCAGTGTGCCATGTGCAGAGATGCTTGGAAGAACTAGAGCAGCAAGTATTGGCTTTAGAGCAAGCACCTCATGGCCCTGAAGAACACAGTCTCTCTGACAGCGAGGTGGTAAGTGACAGTGATGATGAACGCTATGAGACTGAGGGTCCCTGCTTGGCAGCAAGGCTCATTGTATGGCAGAAAACAAAGCATGAGCAGTCTATTTCCCAGGGAGGGATATCCTTCAGGGGCCCCCAGTGCGACTGAGTACACGACATATGGACTAAATACTCAGGCGGAGTTTGTCGACTTGGGTAAGCAGTTTCGGCAAAAGCAAGGGGAAACTTGGCAGTTTGGCTTTTGCTACTCTGGGACACAGGGGTGGGCCCACAACCACTGGGGCAGGGGGGTGGGGGCAGGTTGCAGGTCCTTACTGAGAGAAGTAGAGGGATGGCATTCGAGATGCCATTTTGAAAGTGTGAAGACCCCACAGCGGGCACAAGTCGGCAGGGGTTCCATCCGGGTAAGATGCAAAAGTGGGCTGATTTGTGCCGACGGATACTGTAAAGGCTGTGTCTTATGATGTAGATTTAGAACAGTATACTGTAAATTCTGTGTCCTCAGATTTAGAAAAGTGTAATCTGTGAATGCCGCAAAAATCCCCTCTTTGAAGTGGGCGCCTGGGACCTGCGGGGAGTTTTGCGGGTCCTTAATAAAGATTCCGCAGGAGTGGAGTTGCCCCTGTGGAGGCTTTTCTGAGGTTTCACAAGGACAGACAGTGGACTGAACTTGGCCAAGGAAGATAAAGGCACTCCACATGTGGTGGGTGGCTCTCTTAGCCCTGTGAAGGCAAGGGCTGCAACATGAGTTCCAGGTGATACCTTGCACAGGGTTTTGCTATGTATTGGGGATGTAACTATTTGTTGTTGTAGCTACTGTTGTTGCTAAATGCAAGGGTCAATGTTACCTGCCAAGGGAATATCACAGAAAATGGACTGCACATAGAATGTGAGGCAAGAGGCCCTGAAGGGATGACGTGTGGAGAGAGACCAAATTAGCCAAGATGGAGTGTTCAGGCTCTCTTTCCCCGCATTTTATAAATAATGACTCCGTAATGGCTGAGATCATTAATAGCACTGAGCATGCATATCACAAGGTACTGTCTTGGACATGGGCTACTTTTATTATATGAGTTCCACCGAAAAAGCGGTGATATTATTGCTGTATCATGACTGTTTATTTGGGTAAGCCATGAAAGGAGAGAATGGAGTGTGTCCACTGTTAGAGTTGCAGCACCAGCCAGGAGAGAATACTGTTATGGCTGCTTTATCAGCCAGGAGAGAAGTTGTGTTGTATTAGGTTATGCTAGGGCTGCTGCGTCAGCCAGGAGCCAACAAATGCATCGGCAGTTCCTATGGCTCCTCGAGCCTCCTTCCAGCCTCTTAGCTCATGCCTTGCATACCCTCAGTTCAGGGAATAGTGCACAAAGTGAGTTATAGCAAGACAGTTGGTGTCATGAAAAGAATCAGCGAGGCAGGTGCCAAGAGTCGAGATGCAGACCTGGCCCCAGTGTGTGATTTAAGCTGTGAAAGGCGGTGACTGCTGAGCTCAGGTGTCTCTGGGCTGTGATGTTGCCTCTCCCGGACTGAAATGGAGGCAGAACGAAGTGTGCATCTAAATTACTGTCACTTGGTATTGATTTACTGATGGCTTCTAAAAATGTCGCATTTGAACTGTCAGTGAATTTGCCGACTGTTGGCACGAGTGATGAAAGCAAGTGTGAACCATAATTGATTAGGCCTCATTTGCTTATCCATATTATGCTAATTAGATCTGCAATCTTTCCCTTTGTACCATCACCCAGTGACAGAGTAAATCAGGGTGATTGGGATGCAGATAGGATTAGAGGCAAGATGGAACAGGGCCCTTCTTATCAGAGAGAATGTGCATTTCTTTAATACAATTCTCTATAGAAACAATGCCTTATATGACTCCTTTTCTTGGCATTTTTTTTCTGTGAGATGACTTAATTGAAATGACTTTTAGCTTTCTAGACTTAGAATTTGAAATATTTTTGTATAAGCTCTGTTTAGTAATAACCAGGTATAGAATAGGGTCAGAAAGAGGAATTCTTTAGGATCACATTACAGGCACCCTGGGATAACTCCTGATAGACCAGCAGAATCTACATTTATACTCCTTGACCTCCCAGTTGCCCATAAAAAGTGAAGATGTTCTCCTATTTCTGAAGATGTAGTTGGTATTCGTATACTCAGTCGCATTGGGGGCCCCTGAAGGATATCCATCCCTGGGAAATAGACTGCTCATGCTTTGTTTTCTGCCATACAATGAGCCTCGCTGCCAAGCAGGGACCCTCAGTCTCATAGCATTCATCATCACTGTCACTTACCACCTCGCTGTTAGAGAGATTGTGTTCTTCAGGGCCATGAAGTGCTTGCTCTAAAGCCAACACTTGCTGCATCTTCCAAGCATCTCTGCACATTGCTGACTGGCATGGCATCATGTAGGGCATGATTCATATTTTCCTTCAGGGAAGCCAGGAAAATTCATTGCATGGTGCCAGCTGCAGTCCATGCCACCTTGCTTGGGAAATGGGAACTCACTGTCTCTAACGCCTTTTCAGTGTTATCCTGCTACCTGTCCACTGCCTCCCAGTCTTCCACCAGAGCCCATGCTAAGAGAATCGCTGCCACATGGTACTGCATGCTATATGGTGGCCACTGACTTCTGGGTATCCTGCTGGTTACACCAATTGTCTTGCTGTATCTCACTGTGCACACTGGTCCCTGAACCAGGGAAGGCAAGGCGTGAGCTTACAGTCTGGAAGAAGACTCGAGGAGCCACAGGAATGGCAGACACATTTACTCCCTCCTGGCTGTTGCGGCAGCACTAGCATAACCAGCACAACACAGCCTCTCTCCTGGCTGGCACAGCAGCCATAGTGGTACTCTTTCCTGGCTGATGTAGCAATTGTAACAGTAGACACACCGTACTCTCTCCTCTTCTTGCTGAGCCAATGGACACTGACACTGCTTTTTAGGTGGAGCACATATAACAAAAGTAGTCCATGTCCAAGTGAGGGCCTGGTGACACACACACGCAGTGCTATAAATGATCTCAGCTTTCCATTGTTGTTTAGCGCTAACTTGTGTCCAACTCTTATGATCCCATGGACTGTCACCTGCCAGGATCCTCTGTCCATGGGATTCTCCAAGCAAGAGTACTGAAGTGGGTTACCATTTCCTTCTCCAGGGGATCTTCTTGACCCAGGAATCGAACCGAGGTCTCCTGCATTGCAAACAGATTTTTTACTGACTGAGCTATGAGGGAAGCCCAGCTGTTACGTAGTCATTATTTGTAAAACATGGGGTGAAAGAGCCTGAATGCACCCATCTTGGCTAAGTTGCTCTCTCCTCACAGCAGCAAAGCTATCTATGACCATTTACATGAAGCTGATGGCAAGTGTGTTGATTGGAAATTCTTCTTCAGTTTGTATTAAATTTTTGTAAGAAGCTTAATATATGTATTTGTGAGAGGCAATATGGTCTGATACTACATGCCGCAGGGCAGCTGACCTGTATTCTTATCCTTACTCTGATACTCACTACTTGTATAATCTCGGGGATAATAACTTAATCTGTCTGTATTCCATCTGAAGGGGCTTGTGTAACTCAATGAAGCTGTGAGACATGCCGTGCAGGGCCACCCAAGATGGATGGGTCATAGCAGATAGCTCTGACAAAACGTGATCCACTGGAGGAGGGAATGGCAAACCACCCTAGTATACTTGTCATGAGAACCTCATAAACTGTATAAAAGGCCAAAAAGATATGACACCAAAAAATGAGTCCCCCTGCATGAAGGTATTCAATATGCTACTGGGGAAGCACGTACTGACAGATTTCCTCTTCTTGGACTCCAAAATTACTGCAGATGGTGACTGCAGCTATGAAATCAGAAAATGATTGCTTCTTGACAGGAAAGCAATGACAAACCTAGACAGTGTGTTGAAAAGCAGAGACATTACTCTGCCGACAAAGGCCCATATAGTCAGTGGTCATGTACAGTTGTGAGAGGTGGACCGTAAGGAAGGCAGAACACCAAATAACTGATGCCTTCCAACTGTGGTGCTGGAAGAGACTCCCGAAAGTCCCTTGGACAGCAAGGAGATCAAACCAGTCAATCTTAAGGGAAATCAACCCTGAATAGTTACTGAAAGGACTGATGCTGAAGCTGAAGCTCCAGCAGTTTGCTGCTGCAAACTGTCATCTAATGCAAACAGATGACTCATTGGGCAAGTCCCTGATGCTGGGAAAGGTCAAGGGCAGAAGAAGAGGGTGTCAGAGGATGAGATGGCTGGACAGCATCACCAATGCAATGAACATGAACTTTGGCAAACTTTGGGAGATGGTGAAGGACAGGGAAGCCTGGAGTACTGTAGTCCATGCGGTAGCAAAGAGCTGGACATGACTGGACAACTGAACAACAATTGCGGCTGTACCCTCTGCCAAATCAGGGGGAGGGCAGGGGAGCGAGTGCCACTGTGTACCAACCTCACAAGATGTCAGTGGTAAACATACTTTTCATAAATATAAGGTCATTGGTAGGACTTTGAGAGAACAGTTTTATTTTTCAGGGTAAAGAGAAATGGTCTGTCCTCTTGTCTGACTTATGGTCATTTTATTTTATTCCTATGATATTCATGTCAAAAATTCCCACCTAAATATGACTCATAAAATGGCAGAATGGGAATTTTAAAGTTTAAATTCAGAGCAGGGAAATGAAACCTGAGAAAGCCAGCACTGGAAAGGACCTTAGTTGTCACCATCATCAGCACTGTCATCATCTCGTCTCTTCAGTGCTTCACAGTTAACACAGAGCCCTCACGTACGGGGGTGATCTCTGGGTTTCATGTTTCGGGAAGGACACTGAACGATTGAAAATCAGCCAGAAATGAGTGACGATGGAGCTCTGGCACTCTCCTCAAGTCTCTTTCCGTACTGCCACCCACTTTCCCACTGCTTTGGGGATATATTCCTTTACCTGTTCTAAATACATAAGCAAGTGTCATTCCACTCCCATCTCTTCACATTGCTCCCAGGTCACCCTGACTGAAATTAGCATTTACTAGAGCTACAACATCCCCTTAACTCAGTGTCATTGTTATATGCACTAATAAATCCGTAACGCCTTCTGTAGGTCTCTCTTCCCCATTTTAAGTGTGTAAGAGGGACTTTCCTAATGCTCCAGTGATTGTTACCTGCCTTCCAGTGCAAAGTATGCGAGTTTGATCCCTGGTTGGGGAATCGGGATCCCACATGCCTCACTGCCAACAGGTCAAAACATGAAGCAGAAGCAATATTGTAAAAAATTCAATAAAGACTTTTAAAAGTGCATACAAATTAGCCCGAAAATATTCGATTCTAGAGTCTAGAAAATAATTCAATTTATTTAAAGATATTAATTAATATTATATCCATTGGCTATTGTTACAAAATTGCTGTGCAATGAATCACTACAAAAACTCAGTGACCTGAAAAATAAACACCTATTTTTCATGTCTTTGCAGCTCAGTTGATCTTGGCTCTTCTCATATCTCTTTATATAGCCTAGGTCCTCTGCAGCTTTCACTGGATCATCTTGCCTGGAGCAACTCTGCACTGCACAGCTTTCTTTCACTCTCATCCTTATCCTAAGACTGGCCTTCTCACAGTGATGTCCAAAGAGCAAGAACAAGGAGGCCAGTCACACAAGCACTTTCCAAGTCTGCTCCATCACATCTAATGACATGCCATCCACTGGCCACATCGGAGCATATGCCTAAACTAAGGTGTGGAGAATGTGTACTCTGACCACAGCAAAAGTGTACCATCAAGTTATATGCAAAGGATATGGATATTTGTTGGGAAGAAAATTGAGGTCATTAATGTTACTACTTTATATGGAAAAGTCTTGAGTGACTTTCTACAGGAAATACAAGTATAAGAGGAAAGAGATTTTATAGGACTGTATAATGTTATAATGAACCTGATTGCATTTCATGTAAGGGAGAAACTCCATCTGTCTGTAGAATGAGAAAAGGTTAGTATAGTATCATTTGAGATGGATTTCAATGAGCAAGTAGGAGGTTAACAACCAAATAAGAGAATAAGAGAATGTTCTGTGTGGTAGCAACTTCCTGGGAGATTGGCACATAGGAGGAAAATCACGGTTATGTCCAGAAAACAATCACAGATACTAGATAGCTGTAAATCAGACATGCAAATGGTAGTAACTGACTAATTGAACCAGAAAAGAGGTTAAGCTTGTGAATTTTGGTGTCTCAAAAATAGAGATCTCATTTCTAGCAGTCTATGGCCAAATTCCAACCAGACCAACAACATGTACATACACAGACACCCTTATGGACAACAGCTTTATTACTACTAAGCATCAAGCCTAAGTGATGACTTGAACTTTCCATTAGTTAAACACCTTCCTCAACTTTTTTTAAAATATAAATTTATTTATTTCAATTGAAGGTTAATTACAATATTGTATGGGTTTTGCCATACATCAACATGAATCCACCACAGTTATACACGTGTTCACATCCTGAATTCCCCCTCCCTCCTCCCTCCCCATACCATCCCTCTGGGTCATGTCTGCACCAGCCCCAAGCATCCAGGATCATGCATCGAACCTGGATTGGCGATTCATTTCATATATGATATTATACATGTTTCAATGCCATTCTTCCAAATTATCCCTCTCTTTCCCTCTCCCACAGAGTCCAAAAGACTGTTCTATACATCTGTGTCTCTTTTGCTGTCTCGCATACAGGGTTATCATTACCATCTTTCTAAATTCCATATATATGTGTTAGTATACTGTATTGATATTTTTCTTTCTGGCTTACTTTACCCTGTATAATAGGCTCCAGTTTCATCCACCTCATTAGAACTGATTCAAATGTATTCTTTTTAATGGCTGAGTAATANTGTCTCGCATACAGGGTTATCATTACCATCTTTCTAAATTCCATATATATGTGTTAGTATACTGTATTGATATTTTTCTTTCTGGATTACTTTACCCTGTATAATAGGCTCCAGTTTCATCCACCTCATTAAAACTGATTCAAATGAATTATTTTTAATGACTGAGTAATATTCCACTGTGTATATGTACTACAGCTTTCTTATCCATTTATCTGCTGATGGGCATCTAGGTTGCTTCCCTGTCCTGGCTATTATAAACAGTGCTGTGATGAACACTGGGGTACACGTATCTCTTTCAATTCTGGTTTCCTCAGTGTGTATGCCCAGCAATGGGATTGCTGGGTCATAAAGCAGTTCTATTTCTAGTTTTTTTAAGGAATCTCCAAACTGTTCTCCATAGTGGCTGTCCTAGTCTGTATTTCCACCAACAGTGTAAGAGGATTCCTTATTCTCCACACCTTCTCCAGCATTTATTGCTTGTAGACTTTTGGATTACAGCCATTCTGACTGGTGTGAAATGGTACCTCATTGTGGTTTTGATTTGCATTTCTCTGATAATGAGTGATGTTGAGCATCTTTTCATGTGTTTGTTAGCCATCTATATGTCTTCTTTGGAGAAATGCCTATTTAGTTCTTTGGCCCATTTTTTGATTGGGTTTTTTATTTTTCTGGAATTGAGCTGCAGGAGTTACTTGTATATTTTTAAGATTAGTTGTTTGTCAGTTGCTTCATTTGCTATTATTTTCTCCCATTCTGAAGGCTGTCTTTTCACCTTGCTTATAAAACTTGCTCAACTTTTTAAAGAAACATTTCATCTGAGAACATCTGCACCTGCCTGAAACACATTTTCCCAGTGTAGTACTTGACTTTAAGCTGACTAGAGATAGCAAACTTTCTTTCACAGATTCTCTGACATACTTGAACATTATTGAACAAATGTCAGTTATGTCTGTCTCTTGAATTGTGTCAATCTAAATTGAAAATGTGCTGACTTTTTCTTCAGTATCATCACTCTCTGTGTTTCTATGCCAGCAGTGCAATTGGACATGACTGGGAGTATCAGTCGCTTCTATTCCCTGGGATGGTTAAGTTCATTCTTGCATGTGTGTTTCCAGGACCTGACCCAGAAAAACTGAATCACACCTAAAAAACATAGGGATAATGACAATTCTTTTGTGATTATGCAGATACAGTTTCTGATAGTATTGTAGCTAATAATGTATTAATAGAATACAGCTTTGTAAGTAAAATGAAAACTCACGGGATTAATGAAAACAATGTATCTTATTTCCACAATAGTATTCCAATTCACTAATTCATTTTGGTTGAGACATGAACTTTCTTAATTACTAATAATTAGAATTATAAGATCAGAGAAGACAATGGCACCCCACTCCGGTACTCTTGCCTGGAAAATCCCATGGACGGATGAGCCTGGTAGGCTGCAGTCCATGGGTCGCTAAGGGTCAGACATGACTGAGCGACTTCACTTTCACTTCTCACTTTCATGCATTGGAGAAGGAAATGGCAACCCACTCCAGTGTTCTTGCTTGGAGAATCCCAAGGACGGGGGAACCTGGTGGGCTGCCATCTATGGGGTCGCACAGAGTTGGACATGACTGAAGCGACTTAGCAGCAGCAACAGCAGAATTATATATATATAGTAATTTCTACTAAGTTTGCAAAATTTTTCAAAGTAAAAGATATGTTAAGAAGCAGATAGTAATAAATAATAATATATGCCATTTATTAACTGTTTGCTACTGTTCATGTGCTGCCCAAGTGTTTGTATATGTTACCCAATTTAGTACTCATACTTACTTATGAGGGTGGTACTGTTGTCATGCCCATTTTATAGATGATAAAACTAAGGCTAGATAACTAATTTGCCCAAGACCACATATCTGATAAATAACAAAAGTTAAATCTGTCTGACTCAAAATCCAAGTTAGATGTAGTCAGTAAGGAATTCACTGCCTATTATATGAGATACTACTCTAGACTCTGGGGTTCTTTCAGTGAACAACACAAATAAAAATTCCTGTCCTCAAGAAATTTATTTTTGAGTCTATTTTGTATATTTACAAAAGTAGAATAAATATTCAGTATTTCACAATTTAATGGATTAATTTTCTTTAATATATTACCATAACTAAATTATAAATTCTGTATAAACTGGGATTGTATTTTAGAGCTCTTTTTAATTTCCCTGTAGCACACAGTAAAGTGATGATAGATGGTGCCATTCAATATGTACTTTTTAATTGATATATTTTTTGAGTAGCACATCATTACAAACCCTTGAGAAATCACCAGTTTGGGGCCGTTTTATTGTTTGAAGTTGCTGCTGATTCATTGTTAGGGCAGCAGGGAAGGTGATTAATTCAGGTTCCCAGGGTGTCTATATAACTTTCATTTCCAGATGTTGTTCTGACTTGAATCACTAGTGTCTAAGGCCAACATCTAGAGAAAAATGAAAAAAAAAGTATGTTCTCTGGACACTTAGCACCATATTGAAAAAGTCGCTGCATAGTATTGGCCATATCCTTTTGTCTTCCTGTGTTTGCTTCTCCTTGTATTGCACTTCAGCAGAAGGAAGTGTTAGAAGGAAAAAATAGGATAATACCTGACCTCCTTCACAGAAATTGTCTGCTATTTATTCTTTATTGTTACTTCTATTCCAGTGCCTGCCTGCTCCTACCTCTCTCTATCTGCTGGATTGCCATCTTTGCCTCATTGCTTCCATTCATTGCTCTTTCTTTGTTTTTATATTAGCTCCTCCATCTCTCCTTTTCCATCTCCCCCAGGTCCTTTCTCTATCACTCATCTGTATTTGTCGTCACTTGTCTTTGTCTCCACAGGGCTGCCTCTGTCCACCTCTGCCTAGGTATGTGTCTCTAAGTCTCTCCCTCTCTCTTTTTGAATTTTACACCTTCTCACAATGACTTTCTCTCTCTCTTCTTGCGTGCATTTTTAACTGTGTCTCTGCGTATTTGAGCATTTTTCTATCCTTCAATCTGTTTCTGTATTTTTCTATCTTTATCTCCCTGTGGCTATTCCTTATTCTTTTTTTCTTCCCTGTCTAAATCTGCTTTTTCCTCTGTCTTCTCTCCTCTTTCTTTTCAGAGCTATTATCTCATCTCCACACTCCACCAGTACTTACTGTGTGTGTCCCTTGTTTGTTGTTGTTTTTTTTTTTTTATGTGAATGTGAGTATGTAATGTATGTGTCTCTGTGTGTATATGTATGAGAGTGTGTGCCTGGCGCCTGCTTATTCAAAAAGGCTGCCTTGATGCCTCTGTCTCTATTTTCAGCGAATCAATTATTTTTTCTCTCTCTTACTTGGTTTATATCTACAATGGAATATTATTCAGCCATAAGAAAAGAGGCCCTGCCTTTTGCACAACATGGATGGACCTCAAGAGCATTATGTTAAATGAACTATTTGTTAGAGAAAGACAGGTACATATGCTCTCACTTATAGGTAGAATCTCAAGAAGCCTAACTCATAGAAATAAGGAGCAGTTGGGTGCTTCTCAGGGGCAGAAGGGGAGGGGAAATTAGAAGATATTGCTAAAAGATACAAAATTCCAGGTATAAGATGAATAAGTTTTAAGAAACTAATAAACAGCATGATGACTATAATTAACAATACTGTATTATATATACTGTTAAGAGAATAGATCTTAAATGTTATCATCACCGTAACAACAAAGTTAATTATGTGAGAGAATGGAAATGTTAACTATCCTTATTATGATAACCATTTTTGCAATATATATGTGTTTCAAATAATGACATTGTGCATCTTTATGTATGTTGATAATGTTTCAGTAAATCTAGAGAAAAAGATATGGGTGAAGGGGCAGACAAGTAATAAAGAGAGAAAAACTAATCATCCTGTTTATTTTTAACAGATTGTCAAAAGGAACTGTGCCTTTATTTAATTATTTCATTCCTGGCATCTTTGCAAGCATAGTGAGAAACATAGGACCGTCTTTCATGTGCAAATTCAGTTACAGCAATTTCCAATTAAAGATTAGACAGTCACTGCTGATCTGGCCCTTACAGAGACGTTGAAAATGACCACTGATGACTCGAATTCCAGCAAGATGGTAGACTAAATATCTGGAGATACCATGTCAGTTCAGAAAATCTTTGGATTGAACACTAATAACAATAACATATGTCAAACCTGGAAAATGCTGGAAGAGCAAGATTTGGAAGGAAATTTTAATGAATGATTATAATAAAAAAAAAGAGAGAAAGACTTAAAACTGCTAGGTGTCAAACTTAAGAAATTATAAAAAGAGTACAAACACACAAAGAAACAAGTAGAAAAAAGATAGCTTAAATTAATGAAATAAGAAGCAAATATGAAATAGAAAGGATAAAAATATGAAAAGATTGACTTGCTCTAAAGTTTAAAAAACTGACAAACCATTTGCAAAACTGATTACAGAGAAAGAACATGGGAAAGATAAAAACAGAAAGAGAAGTTCCCAAATACAATATTAGGAGTAAAAGATGTACAGGATACACTAAAGATTAAATAAATATTATGAAATTTTTTAAATTGTATTTATCTTTAATTGAAGCAAATTGCTTTACAGTATTGTGTTGGTTTTTCCAAACATCACCATGAATCAGCCATAGGTTTACCTATGTCCCCTCCCACTTGAACATCCCTCCCACCTCCTTTGCCATCCCATTCCTCCAGGTTGTTATCGAGCCCCAGTTTGAGTTCCATGAGTCCTAGAGCAAATCTCTGTTGGCTATCTATTTTACATATGGTAATGCATGTTCCCATGTTACTCTCTTCATACATCCCATCCTCTGCTTCCTTCATAGCCCCAGCCATGTCCGTAAGTCTTTTCCCTATGTCTGTGTTTCCATTTTGAATATTTTAAAAGCCTACTCTGATCACTTCTAGTCAACATAGTATTTGAACTTAGCTCAATTTGACTACAATAATAATAATAAAACAAAGAGTGGGGGAAAAAAAAGCTGAATTGTCATTCTCAAGTGATATATGTTGATTGGAAACCAAAAAATAGAGATTAATTATTAGAGTTAATAAACAATTTGGCAGGGTTTCCAGTAAGATGACCAACCATAAAAATCAATTTCATGGCTAGAAATAATATGAAAGCATTAGAAAACATTGTGTGTGTGTGTTGTTGTTTTTCAGTCACTAAGTCATGTCCAACTCTTTGCGATGCTATGGACTGCAATATGCCAGGTTTCTCTATCCTTCACCATCTCCCGTTAAGTCAGTGATGCCATCCAACCATCTCATTCTGTTGTCATCTTCTCCTGCCTTCAATCTTTTCCGGCATCAATGTATTTCCCAATGATTAAAGATTTACTGAGCATGGCCCTGTCCATCAGAGCAAGACTTAGTTTTCCCTACAGCTAATCCCTCCCATAAGGAACCTTGCACAAGCCTCTTATCCTCATCTATCAGAGGACAGACAGAAGAGCAATGTGTGTGTATGTGTACTATTTATGATGATAAAAAATCAAGGAGCAAATGCATCAAAAGATAGGAAGACCAAACCTTTTTGAAGAAAATTATAAAGTATTTTTGAACTACTTTAAATAAATCTCAAGTAAATGGAAAGATACATCTTATCCACTCATGGATGTCAATTGTTTCTGAAATTATTTTTTTACTTTCAATTCAGTTCCAAGTAAGACTGTATACTTTTTTCAAACTGATTCTAACTTTTATATCTAATAGCAAAAAATGAATAACAGTCAATACATTAATGCTGAAGAAAGAAAAGATAATAAATCTTGCTATAAGCAAGAATTATAGTAAAGTCCAGTAAAGACAATATAGTTTTAGGATAGTGCAAGATAAATGAACAAATACAATCAAATGGAGATCTCACAAACTTAGAAACTTAATACATGATAGAAAATCAGTGAATAAAGTAAACTCTATCTATAGATGTATGTAGAGATCATTAGTTATCCATATGGAAAAAAATGGAATATTTCCTGCTATTTGCAAATACCATTTGCAACTACATTTATGACATAAATGTAAAAGATGAAATATTTAACTTTTAGAACAAAATATAAGGAAAGGCTTTGGGGACTTCAAGATAGAAAAACATTTCTTAACCTAGACTCAAAAGCAAAAATCATAAAGAAAGAAATTGATAGGTTCAACTATATTAAAATTAGAAATTGCTTTTAACAAAAGACACTATAAAGAAACTTCTAAGAGGCAAGCCACAAGCTAGGGAAAAAAATATTTGCAACACATATAATAATAAAGTATTTGTGTTTAGAAAAAAGAGAAAACCTCTAGATTTCAAAAGTATTCCTACCTAAAGAAACTAAAGACCTATATATTGAAAACTATAAAACACTGATGAAAGAAATCAAAGAGGACATTAATAGATGGAGAAATATACCATGTTCATGAATTGGAAGAATCAATATAGTGAAAATGAGTATACTACCCAAAGCAATTTACAGATTCAATGCAATCCCCGTCAAGCTACCAACAGTATTTTTCACAGAACTAGAACAAATAATCTCAAGATTTGTATGGAAATACAAAAAACCGAGAATAGCAAAAGCAATTTTGAGAAAGAAGAATGGAACTGGAGGAATCAACTTGCCTGACTTCAGGCTCTACTACAAAGCCACAGTCATTAAGACAGTATGGTACTGGCACAAAGACAGAAATATAGATCAGTGGAACAAAATAGAGAGCCCTGAGATAAACCCTCACACATATGGACACCTTGTCTTCGACAAAGGAGGCAAGAACATACAATGGAGTAAAGACAGTCTCTTTAACAGGTGGTGCTGGGAAAACTGGTCAACCACATGTAAAAGAATGAAACTAGAT
>SJYW01003154.1:339008-350795 GCA_006410735.1 Raphicerus campestris | reverse complement strand
TGTGTGTGTGTGTGTGTGTGTGTGTGTGTGTGTGTATACTTCTTTATCCATTCTTCTGTTGATGGAATGTTTGTTTCCATATCTTGGCTATTTTAAATATTGCTGTGATGAACACTGGGGTGTATATAGCTTTTCAAATCAGAGTTTTCTCCAGATATGTGCCTATAAGTGTTTTCCTGGTGGCTCAGATGGTAAAGAGTCTGCTTGCAGTGTGGGAGACCCGGGTTCAATCCCTGGGTTGGGGAGATCCCCTGGAGAAGGAAATGGCAACCTGCTCCAGTCTTCTTGCCTGGAAAATCACATGGATGGAGGAGCCTGGCAGGTTACAGACCATGGGGTGGCAAAGAGTCAGACACAACTCAACAACTTCATTTTCTTTCTTTCATGCCCAGAAGTAGGGTTTCTGGATTATGTGGTAGCTGTATTTTTAGGTTTTTTTTTTTTTTTTTAAGAACCACCATTCTGTTCTCCATAGTGGCTGTACCAATTTACATTCCCACCAACAGTGTAAGAAGGTTTCCTTTTTTCTAGTATTTCTTATTTCTACATATTTTATTGACAGACTTTCTGACTGGTGCTAAGTGGTATCTCATCATGGTTTTGATCTGCATTTAGCTAATAATTATTAATAGCAATGTTGAGCATCTTTTCGTGTGTCTGTTGGACATCCGTGTGTCTTCTTTGAAGAAAAGTCTATTTAGTAAGGGTTTACTTCTGCCAATTTTTTGACTGAATTTGTTTTATATTCAGCTGTATAAACTGCTTGTGTATTTTGGAGAGTAATCGATTGTTGGTCACATTATTTGCACATATTTTCTCCCATTCCATAAGTTGCATTTTCATTTTGTTTATGGTTTTTCTTGCTGTACAAAAGCTTTTAAGTGCAATTAGGTCTCATTTGTTTATTTTTGCTTTTGTTTCCATTACTCTAGGAGACAGATTAAAAAAAATTATTGCTATGATTTATGTCAAAGAGTCTTTTGCCTATGTTTACCTCTAGGAGCTTTATAGTATCCACTCTCACATTTGGGTCTTTAATGCATTTTGAACTATTTTTTTTATAGTGTTAGAGAATGTCCTAATTTCATTCTTTTACATGTAGCTGTCCAGTCATCATAGCACCATTTATTGAAGAGACTCTTTTTTTCTCATTGTATAGTCTTTCCTCCTTTGTCATAGATTAATTGACCACAGATCCATAGGTTTATTTCTGGGCTTTCTATTTTGTTCTATCAATTTTCTTTATCAAGAATATTTTGGTTTTTCACTATATTTTGTGCTTCCATACAAATTTTAATATTATTCATTCTAGTTCTGGGGAAAATACCACTGGTAATTTGATAGGGATTGCAGTAAATCTGCAGAATGCCTTGGGTAGAATATTCGTTTTAACAATATTAATTCTTCAGATCTAAGAATACAGTATTTCTTTCCATCTGCTTGTGTTGTCTTGATTTTCTTTCATCAGCATTTTATAGTTTTTGGAGTATAGGGCTTTTGTCTGCTTCAGTAGGTTTATTCCTAGGGAGTTTTGTTTGTTTGTTTGTTTGTTTGTTTTGATGCAAGGGTAAATGTGATTGTTTCCCTAATTTCCCTTTCTGATCTCTTTGCCTTTTGCTGCCTCTATCACATTTACCTGCCACAATCTCAATCTTAACAAGTCTAGTTCTCTACTTATGTTGCACCTATACCTGAGCAGAGGAAAATACATACACAAACATATATACACAAGGGTATTTTCTTTTTAATTTAGGATCATCATCATGAACATAAAACATTGTTACACAATTTTGCTATTTCCCAAGTAAATTCGCTTGTTCTTTTCCACACTTACTCAAGTACTTACCCCATTCCTGCAAATATCTGTTTTTGCTCTTCTACCATCAGTTTCTTCTTCTCTGCTGGACTGCAATCATCAAGATACAAACTTTAGCATCATGCTTTAATATCATCTGTCTGAGGAAAGAAAAACAAACTCTCCTTGAACTTGACTTCCTTAGCAGCTTTCATCTCATTTTCCCCCCTATTTATCACAGGATACTTCAAAAGAGATGTATATACACACTGAATCTTTTTCCTCACATTCTATCCTCTCCTCAACTACTCCCACTGGGTTTTTGTCTCTGTCTCTGAGCCCTCAACAGGACTCCTTGTCACCAATAACTTCCATCTTACCAGAACCTGAGTCATTTTGCCATGCACATCTCATTCAAGTTCTCCCCAACATTCGACTCAAATGATCATACCCTCCTTCTTGTGATGGTTTCTTCTCTAAGCTTCCAAGGAAATTGCATTCATAAAATTTTCTCCTGAATCCCTTAATTGGCATCTCCTTCTCTGAAACATTTTTATTTTTAATTTTTTTTAAATTTAGATTTATTTAATTGGAGGCTACTTACTTTACAATATTGTATTAGTTTTGCCATACATCAACATGGATCTGCCAGGGGTATACAGTGTTCCCAATTCTGAAACCCCTCCCTGCTCCCTGGGTCCTCCCAGTGCACCAGCACCAAGCATCCTGTATCCTGCATTGAACCTGGACTCAGGATTTGTTTCTTATATGATATTATACATATTTCAAGGCCATTCTTCCAAATCATCCCTCCCTTTCTCTCTCCCACAGAGTCCAAAAGACTGTTTTATACATTTGTGTCTCTTTTGCTATCTCACATACAGGGTTATCATTCCCATCTTTTTAAATTCCATATATATCCATTAGTATACTGTATTGGTGTTTTTCCTTCTGGCTTACTTCATTTTGTATAATAGGCTCCAGTTTCATCCACCTCATTAGAACTGATTCAAATGTATTCTTTTTAATGGCTGAGTAATACTCCATTGTGTATATGTACTACAGCTTTCTTATCCATTCATCTGCTGATGGACATCTAGGTTGTTTCCCTGTCCTGGCTATTATAAACAGTGCTGCGATGAACACTGGGGTACATATCTCTCTTTCAGTTCTGGTTTCCTCAGTGTGTATGCCCAGCAGTGAGATTGCTGGGTCATAAGGCAGTTCTATTTCCAGTTTTTTAAGGAATCTCCACACTATTCTCCATAGTGGCTGTACTAGTTTGCATTCCCACCAACAGTGTAAGAGAGTTCCCTTTTCTCCACACCCTCTCCAGCATTTATTGCTTGTAGATTTTTGGATCGCAGCCAACCTGACTGGTGTGAGATGGTACCTCATTGTGGTTTTGATTTGTATTTCTCTGATAATGAGTGATGTTGTGCATCTTTTCATGTGTTTGTTAGCCATCTGTATGTCTTCTTTGAAGAAATGTCTGTTTAATTCTTTTTCCCATTTGTTGATTGGGTCGTTTATTTTTATGGAATTGAACTGCAGGAGTTGCTTGTATATTTTTGAGATTAGTTGTTTGTCAGTTGCTTCATTTGCTATTATTTTCTCCCATTCCGAAGGCTGTCCTTTCACCTTGCTTATAGTTTCCTCTGTTGTGCAGAAGCTTTTAAGTTTAATTAGGTCCCATTTGTTTATTTTTGCTTTTATTTCCAATATTCTGGGAAGTGAGTCATAGAGGATCCTGCTGTGATTCATGTTGGAGAATGTTTTGCCTATGTTCTCTTCTAGGAGTTTTATAGTTTTTGGTCTTACATTTAGATATTTAATCCATTTTGAGTTTGTTTTTGCATATGGTGTTAGAAAGTGTTCTAGTTTCATTCTTTTACAAGTGGCTGACCAGTTTTCCCAGCACCACTTGTTAAAGAGATTGTCTTTAATCTATTGTATGTTCTTGCCTCCTTTGTCAAAGATAAGATGTCCATAGGTGTGTGGAATTATCTCTGGGCTTTCTATTTTGTTCCATTGATCTATATTTCTGTCTTTGTGCCAGTACCATACTGTCTTGATAACTGTGGCTTTGTAGTAGAGCCTGAAGTCAGGCAGGTTGATTCCTCCAGTTCCATTCTTCTTTCTCAAGATTGCTTTTGCTATTCGCGGCTTTTTGTGTTTCCATACAAATCTTGAGATTATTTGTTCTAGTTCTGTGAAAAATACTGTTGGTAGCTTGATGGGGATTGCATTGAATCTGTAGATTGCTTTGGGTAGTATACTCATTTTCACTATATTAACTCTTCCGATCCACGAACATGGAATATTTCTCCATCTGTTAGTGTCCTCTTTGATTTCTTTTATCAGTGTTTTAAAGTTTTCGATATATAGATCTTTAGTTTCTTTAGGTAGGTATACTCCTAAGTATTTTATTCTTTTGGTTGCAATGGTGAATGGAATTGTTTCCTTAATTTCTTTTTCTACTTTCTCATTATTAGTGTATAGGAATGCAAGGGATTTCTGAGTGTTGATTTTATATCCTGCAACTTTACTATATTCATTGATTAGCTCTAGTAGTTTTCTGGTCGAGTCTTTAGGATTTTCTATGTAGAGGAGCATGTCATCTGCAAACAGTGAAAGTTTTACTTCTTCTTTTCCAATTTGGATTCCTCTTATTTCTTTTTCTGCTCTGATTGCTGTGGCCAGAACTTCCAGAACTATATTGAATAATAGTGGTGAAAGTGGGCACCCTTGTCTTGTTCCTGACTTTAGGGGAAATGCTTTTAGTTTTTCACCGTTGAGGATAATGTTTGCTGTGGGTTTGTCATATATAGCTTTTATTATGTTGAGGTACATTCCTTCTATTCCTGCTTTCTGGAGAGCTTTTATCATAAATGGATGTTGAATTTTGTCAAAGGCCTTCTCTGCATCTATTGAGATAATCATATGACTTTTATTTTTCAGTTTATTAATGTGGTGAATTACATTGATTGATTTGCGGATATTGAAGAATCCTTGCATCCCTGGGATAAAGCCCACTTGGTCATGGTGTATGATCTTTTTAATGTGTTGTTGGATTCTGATTGCTAGGATTTTGTTAAGAATTTTTGCATCTATGTTCATCAGTGATATTGGCCTATAGTTTTCTTTTTTTGTGGCATCCTTGTCTGGTTTTGGTATTAGGGTGATGGTGGCCTCATAGAATGAGTTTGGTAGTTTTCCTTCCTCTGCAATTTTCTGGAATAGTTTCAGTAAGATAGGTGTTAGCTCTTCTCGAAATTTTTGGTAGAATTCAGCTGTGAAGCCGTCTGGACCTGGGCTTTTGTTTGCTGGAAGATTTCTGATTACAGTTTCAATTTCCGTGCTTGT
This sequence comes from Raphicerus campestris, assembly GCA_006410735.1. Lineage (NCBI taxonomy): Eukaryota > Metazoa > Chordata > Mammalia > Artiodactyla > Bovidae > Raphicerus > Raphicerus campestris. The sequence goes on along the minus strand of SJYW01003154.1, from coordinate 345,634 downwards.
GATGGGTCTGTTAAGATTTTCTATTTCTTCCTGGTTCAGTTTTGGAAAGTTGTACTTTTCTAAGAATTTGTCCATTTCTTCCATGTTGTCCATTTTATTGGCATATAATTGCTGGTAGTAGTCTCTTATGATCCTTTGTATTTCTGTGTTGTCTGTTGTGATCTCTCCATTTTCATTTCTACTTTTATTGATCTGATTTTTCTCCCTTTGTTTCTTGATGAGTCTGGCTAATGGTTTGTCAATTTTATCTATCCTTTCAAAGAACCAGCTTTTGGCTTTGTTGATTTTTGCTATGGTCTCTTTTGTTTCTTTTGTATTTATTTATGACCTAATTTTTTTTTTTTAAGATTTCTTTCCTTCTACTAACCCTGGGGTTCTCCATTTCTTCCTTTTCTAGTTGCTTTAAGTGTAGAGTTAGGTTATTTATTTGACTTTTCTCTTGTTTCTTGAGGTACTGCTCTGAACTTTCCCCTTAGCACAGCTTTTACAGTATCCGACAGGTTTTGGGTTGTTGTGCTTTCATTTTCATTCATTTCTATGCATTTTTTGATTTCTTCTGTGATTTGTTGGTTATTCATTAGCGTGTGGTTCAGCCTCCATATATTGGAATTTTTAATAATTTTTCTCCTGTAATTGAGATCTAATCTTACCGCATTGTGGTCAGAAAAGATGCTTGGAATGATTTCAATTTTTTTTGAACTTACTAAGGCTACATTTATGGTCCAGGATGTGATCTATCCTGGAGAAGGTTCTGTGTGCGCTTCAGAAAAAGGTGAAATTCTTTGTTTTGGGGTTAAATGTCCTACAGATATCAATTAGGTCTAACTGGCTATTGTATCATTTAAAGTTTGTGTTTCTTTGTTAATTTTCTGTTTAGTTGATCTATCCATAGGTGTGAGTGGGGTATTAAAGCTTCCCATTATTATTGTGTTATTGTTAATTTCCACTTTCATACTTGTTAGCATTTGTCTTACATATTGCGGTGCTCCTACGTTGGGTGCATATATATTTATAATTGGTATATCTTCTTCTTGAATTGACCTTTTGATCACTATGTAGTGTCCTTCTTTGTCTCTTTTCACAGGCTTTGTTTTAAAGTCTATTTTATCTGATATGAGTAGTGCTACTCCTGCTTTCTTTTTATCTCTATTTGCATGGAATATCTTTTTTCAGCCATTCACTTTCAGTTTGTATGTGTCCTTTGTTTTGATTTGGGTCTATTGTAGACAAAATATATAGGTGTCTTCTTTTTGTATCCATTCTGCCAGTCTTTGTCTTTTGGTTGGGGCATTCAACCCATTTCCATTTAAGGTAATTATTGATAAGTATGATCTCCTTGCCATTTACTTTATTGTTTGGGGTTCAAGTTTATACACCCTTTTTGTGTTTCCTGTCTAGAGAAAAACCTTTTCATTTGCTGGAGAGCTGGTTTGGTGGTACTGAATTCTCACAGTTTTTGCTTGTCTGTAAAGCTTTTGATTTCTCCTTCATATTTGAATGAGATCCTTGCTGGGTACAGTAGTCTGGGCTATAGATTATTTTCTTTCATCACTTTAAGTATGTCCTGCCATTCCCTTTTGGCCTGAAGAGTTTCTATTGAAAGATCAGCTGTTATCCTTATGGGAATCCCCTTGTGTGTTATTTGTTGTTTTTCCCTTACTGCTTTTAATATTTGTTCTTTGTATTTGGTCTTTGTTAATTTGATTAATATGTGTCTTGGGGTGTTTCACCTTGGGTTTAAACTTTTGGGGACTCTCTGGGTTTCTTGGACTTGGATGATTATTTCCTTCCCCGTTTTAGGGAAGTTTTCAACTATTATCTCCTCAAGTATTTTCTCATGGTCTTTCTTTTTGTCTTCTTCTTCTGGGACTCCTATGATTTGAATGTTGGGGCATTTGACATTGTCTCAGAGGTCTCTGAGATTGTCCTCATTTCTTTTAATTAGTTTTTCTTTTTTCCTCTCCCATTCATTTATTTCTACCTTCTATCTTCTACTTCACTAATCTTATCTTCTGCCTCCGTTATTCTACTATTTGTTGCCTTCAGAGTGTTTTTTATCTCATTTATTGNTCCCCTTAGCACAGCTTTTACAGTATCCGACAGGTTTGGGGTTGTTGTGCTTTCATTTTCATTCATTTCTATGCATTTTTTGATTTCTTCTGTGATTTGTTGGTTATTCATTAGCGTGTGGTTCAGCCTCCATATATTGGAATTTTTAATAATTTTTCTCCTGTAATTGAGATCTAATCTTACCGCATTGTGGTCAGAAAAGATGCTTGGAATGATTTCAATTTTTTTTGAACTTACTAAGGCTACATTTATGGTCCAGGATGTGATCTATCCTGGAGAAGGTTCTGTGTGCGCTTCAGAAAAAGGTGAAATTCTTTGTTTTTGGGTTAAATGTCCTACAGATATCAATTAGGTCTAACTGGCTATTGTATCATTTAAAGTTTGTGTTTCTTTGTTAATTTTCTGTTTAGTTGATCTATCCATAGGTGTGAGTGGGGTATTAAAGCTTCCCATTATTATTGTGTTATTGTTAATTTCCACTTTCATACTTGTTAGCATTTGTCTTACATATTGCGGTGCTCCTACGTTGGGTGCATATATATTTATAATTGGTATATCTTCTTCTTGAATTGACCTTTTGATCACTATGTAGTGTCCTTCTTTGTCTCTTTTCACAGGCTTTGTTTTAAAGTCTATTTTATCTGATATGAGTAGTGCTACTCCTGCTTTCTTTTTATCTCTATTTGCATGGAATATCTTTTTTCAGCCATTCACTTTCAGTTTGTATGTGTCCTTTGTTTTGATTTGGGTCTATTGTAGACAAAATATATAGGTGTCTTCTTTTTGTATCCATTCTGCCAGTCTTTGTCTTTTGGTTGGGGCATTCAACCCATTTCCATTTAAGGTAATTATTGATAAGTATGATCTCCTTGCCATTTACTTTATTGTTTGGGGTTCAAGTTTATACACCCTTTTTGTGTTTCCTGTCTAGAGAAAAACCTTTTCATTTGCTGGAGAGCTGGTTTGGTGGTACTGAATTCTCACAGTTTTTGCTTGTCTGTAAAGCTTTTGATTTCTCCTTCATATTTGAATGAGATCCTTGCTGGGTACAGTAGTCTGGGCTATAGATTATTTTCTTTCATCACTTTAAGTATGTCCTGCCATTCCCTTTTGGCCTGAAGAGTTTCTATTGAAAGATCAGCTGTTATCCTTATGGGAATCCCCTTGTGTGTTATTTGTTGTTTTTCCCTTACTGCTTTTAATATTTGTTCTTTGTATTTGGTCTTTGTTAATTTGATTAATATGTGTCTTGGGGTGTTTCACCTTGGGTTTAAACTTTTGGGGACTCTCTGGGTTTCTTGGACTTGGATGATTATTTCCTTCCCCGTTTTAGGGAAGTTTTCAACTATTATCTCCTCAAGTATTTTCTCATGGTCTTTCTTTTTGTCTTCTTCTTCTGGGACTCCTATGATTTGAATGTTGGGGCATTTGACATTGTCTCAGAGGTCTCTGAGATTGTCCTCATTTCTTTTAATTAGTTTTTCTTTTTTCCTCTCCCATTCATTTATTTCTACCTTCTATCTTCTACTTCACTAATCTTATCTTCTGCCTCCGTTATTCTACTATTTGTTGCCTTCAGAGTGTTTTTTATCTCATTTATTGCATTATTCATTATATATTAACTTTTTTATTTCTTCTAGGTCCTTATTAAACCTTTCTTGCATCTCAATCCTTGTCTCCAGGCTATTTATCTGTGATTTCACTTTTATTTCAAAATTTTGGATCATTTTCACTATCATTATTCTGAATTCTTTATCAGGTAGATTTCTTTTCTTTTCCTCTTTTGTTTGGTTTGGTGGGCATTTATTCTGTTCATTTACCTGCTGGGTATTCCTCTGTATCTTCATCTTGTTTATATTGCTGTGTTTGTGGTGGCCTTTCTGTATTTTGGCAGTTTGTGGAGTTCCCTTTATTGTGGAGTTTCCTCACTGTGGGTAAAATTGTCTCAGCTTGTCAAGGTTTCTTGGTTAGGGAAGCTTGTGTCAGGGTTCTGGTGGGTGGAGCTGGATTTCTTCTCTCTGGAGTGCAATGAAGTGTCCAGTAATGAGTTATGAGATTTAGTGGTTTTGGAGTATCTTTGGTCAACCTGTATACTGAAGCTCAGGGCTGTGTTCATTTGTTGCTGGAGAACTTGCGTGGTATGTCTTGCTCCGGAATTTGTTGCCCTTTGGGGTGGTGCTTGGTTTCAGTGTAGGTATGGAGGCATTTGATGAGCTCTTATCAACTAATGTTCCTTGGAGTCAGGAATTCTCTGATATTCTCAGGATTTGGATTTAAGCCTCCTGCTTCTGGTTTTCAGTCTTATTTTTACAGTAGTCTCAAGATTTCTCTTTCTATGAAGCTTCATTGATAAAATATCTAGGTTAAAGATGAAAAGTTTCTCCATAGTGAGGGACACCCAGAGAGGTTCACAGAGTTACATGGAGAAGAGAAGATGGAGGAGGGAGTTTGAGGTGACCTGAGTAAGATGAGGTGGAATTAAAAGAGGAGAGAGCAAGCTAGCCAGTAATCACTTCCTTATGTGTGCTCAACAGTCTGGACCACTCAGAGATGTTCATGGCGTTATACAGAGAAGAGAAGAAGGAGAAAGGAGACAGAGGTGGCCAGGAGGATAAAAGGGGGGAGGAGGGTGAAAAGGAGAGAGACAGATCCAGCCAGTAATCAGTTCCCTAAGTGTTCTGCACCATCTGGAACACACAGAGATTGACAGAGTTGGATAGAGCAGAGAAGGGGGAGGAAGGAAACAGAGGCAACCTGGTGGAGAAAAAGGAAAGTCCAAAGGAGAAGAGAGCAGTCAAGCCAGTAATCTCACTCCCAAGTAAAAATGGGTACTGAAGATTCAGTTTTTAAAGGTACAAAATTGATAACAAATACCAAAAAGCAAAATTAAAAATCTAGATTAGAGGTGGATTTTCAAAAATATAATATTAAAGAAAAGAAGAAGAAGAAAAAAGAAAAAGTCACAAAAATTATTTTAAAAAATATATATATATATGAAGTTTGCTTTTAAAAATGAGGTCTTTTTTTTTGAAAAGTAATAGTAGGTTATAAAAATGAAATAGAGGACTTAAAAATTTTTTTTAAGTTAAAAAAAAGAAAAACAAAAAGAATGATCATAAAAATAATAAAGATATATCTAGGACTTTCTCTGGCGTTGTGGGCAGTGTGTGGTCAGTTCATTTTCAGATAGTTCCTTGGTCCGGCTTATATTTCTCAAGATCTATAGGCCCCATGCTGTGTAGTCTGTACTACCTACTGGGTTTTAATCTATTGCACCTGTCACTTCCAAGGCGGTTCCCTCTATTTTAGCTTCTTCTGTTTGCTGGTTTCTTCAGTGTCTGTTTTCTGCCCTGACACAAGGAGGGCGATGGTTGACACTTTTTTTAGGCTCACTCTCTGAAACATTTTTAAATGTTATTGCACTCCAAGAATCTGAAGGATTTGTCCTTGGCCTTCAACATTTTCTCCTTAGATGATCTTTCTAAGTGCTATGAATAAAATCTCTCTAGATAGATAGATAGATAGATAGATAGACAGATAGAGATAGATAGATAGATAGATAGGATTTAGGATGCCCTAAACCATATCTCCAGTCTGGACCTCTGTGTTGAGTTTGTAAATTCAAATGCTTACAGCAAGTCCCCTACATACAAACTTTTAAGTAGTAAACTTTCAAAAATGCAAATGCGCATTGAAGACAGAATTGGAGGCCCATGGTACATATACACAATGGAGTATTATTCAGCCATTAAAAAGAATACATTTGAATCAGTTCTAATGAGGTGGATGAAACTAGAGCCTATTATACAAAGTGAAGTAAGCCAGAAAGAAAAACAGCAATACAGTATTCAGTTCAGTTCAGTCGCTCAGTCGTGTCCGACTCTGCAACACCATGAATCACGGCACGCCAGGCCTCCCTGTTCATCACCATCTCCTGGAGTTCACTCAGATATATGTCCATCGAGTCCGTGATGCCATCCAGCCATCTCATCCTCTGTCGTCCCCTTCTCCTTCTGCCCCCAATCCCTCCCAGCATCAGAGTATTTTCCAATGAGTCAACTCTTCGCATGAGGTGGGCAAAGTACTGAAGTTTCAGCTTTAGCATCATTCCTTCCAAAGAAATCCCAGGGTTGATCTCCTTCAGAATGGACTGGTTGGATCTCCTTACAGTCCAAGGGACTCTCAAGAGTCTTCTCCAACACCACAGTTCAAAAGCAGCAATTCTTTGGCGCTCAGCTTTCTTCACAGTCCAACTCTCACCTCCATACATGACCACTGGAAAAACAATAGCCTTGACTAGACGGACCTTAGTTGGCAAAGTAATGTCTCTGCTTTTGTAATATGCTGTCTAAGTTGGTCATAATGTTCCTTCCAAGGAGTAAGCGTCTTTTAATTTCATGGCTGCAATCACCATCTGCAGTGATTTTGGAGCCCCCCCCCAAATAAAGTCTGATACTGTTTCCACTATTTCCCCATCTATTTGCCATGAAGTGATGGGACCAGATGTCATGATCTTTGTTTTCTGAATGTTGAGCTTGAAGCCAACTTTTTCACCC
>SJYW01003154.1:314296-336087 GCA_006410735.1 Raphicerus campestris | reverse complement strand
GATAGTTCCTTGGTCCGGCTTATATTTCTCAAGATCTATAGGCCCCATGCTGTGTAGTCTGTACTACCTACTGGGTTTTAATCTATTGCACCTGTCACTTCCAAGGCGGTTCCCTCTATTTTAGCTTCTTCTGTTTGCTGGTTTCTTCAGTGTCTGTTTTCTGCCCTGACACAAGGAGGGCGATGGTTGACACTTTTTTTAGGCTCACTCTCTGAAACATTTTTAAATGTTATTGCACTCCAAGAATCTGAAGGATTTGTCCTTGGCCTTCAACATTTTCTCCTTAGATGATCTTTCTAAGTGCTATGAATAAAATCTCTCTAGATAGATAGATAGATAGATAGATAGACAGATAGAGATAGATAGATAGATAGATAGGATTTAGGATGCCCTAAACCATATCTCCAGTCTGGACCTCTGTGTTGAGTTTGTAAATTCAAATGCTTACAGCAAGTCCCCTACATACAAACTTTTAAGTAGTAAACTTTCAAAAATGCAAATGCGCATTGAAGACAGAATTGGAGGCCCATGGTACATATACACAATGGAGTATTATTCAGCCATTAAAAAGAATACATTTGAATCAGTTCTAATGAGGTGGATGAAACTAGAGCCTATTATACAAAGTGAAGTAAGCCAGAAAGAAAAACAGCAATACAGTATTCAGTTCAGTTCAGTCGCTCAGTTGTGTCCGACTCTGCAACACCATGAATCACGGCACGCCAGGCCTCCCTGTTCATCACCATCTCCTGGAGTTCACTCAGATATATGTCCATCGAGTCCGTGATGCCATCCAGCCATCTCATCCTCTGTCGTCCCCTTCTCCTTCTGCCCCCAATCCCTCCCAGCATCAGAGTATTTTCCAATGAGTCAACTCTTCGCATGAGGTGGGCAAAGTACTGAAGTTTCAGCTTTAGCATCATTCCTTCCAAAGAAATCCCAGGGTTGATCTCCTTCAGAATGGACTGGTTGGATCTCCTTACAGTCCAAGGGACTCTCAAGAGTCTTCTCCAACACCACAGTTCAAAAGCAGCAATTCTTTGGCGCTCAGCTTTCTTCACAGTCCAACTCTCACCTCCATACATGACCACTGGAAAAACAATAGCCTTGACTAGACGGACCTTAGTTGGCAAAGTAATGTCTCTGCTTTTGTAATATGCTGTCTAAGTTGGTCATAATGTTCCTTCCAAGGAGTAAGCGTCTTTTAATTTCATGGCTGCAATCACCATCTGCAGTGATTTTGGAGCCCCCCCCCAAATAAAGTCTGATACTGTTTCCACTATTTCCCCATCTATTTGCCATGAAGTGATGGGACCAGATGCCATGATCTTCATTTTCTGAATGTTGAGCTTTAAGCCAACTTTTTCTCTCTCCTCTTTCACTTTTATCAGTTCAGTTCAGTTCAGTTCAGTTGCTCAGTCGTGTCCAACTCTTTGCGACCCCAGGCATGCCAGGCCTCCCTGTTCATCATCATCTCCCAGAGTTCACTCAGATACACGTCCATCGAGTCCGTGATGCCATCCAGCCATCTCATCCTTGGTCGTCCCCTTTTCCGCCTGCCCCCAATCCCTCCCAGCACCGGTCTTTTCACTTTCATCAAGAGGCTCTCTAGTTCTTCACTTTCTACCAGAAGGGTGGTATCATCTGTGTATCTGAGGTTATTGATATTTCTCCCATAAATCTTGATTCCAGCTTGTGCTTCCTCCAGCCCAGTGTTTCTCATGATGTACTCTACATATAAGTTAAATAAGCAGGGTGACAATAGACAGCCTTGATGTACTCCTTTTCCTATTTGGAACCAGTCTGTTGTTCCATGTCCAGTTCAAACTGTTGCTTCCTGACCTGCATATAGGTTTCTCAAGAGGCAGGTCAGGTGGTCTGATATTCCCATCTCTTTAAGAATTTTCCACAGTTTATTGTGATCCACACAGTCTAAGGATTTGGCATAGTCAGTAAAGCAGAAATAGATGTTTTTCTAGAACTCTCTTGCTTTTTTTGAATAAAAGCAATAGATTCAATTAAACTGACTTTAAAATAAGTTAATATCTTCACATAAAGGAAGAAATGCTATACTTCAAACACACACAAGTAAAACATTATGAAATAACAAGAAAGAGAATTGTTTCTTAAAAAAGCAATAGAAAAATCCTGGATGTGAAAGATATACAGCTAACTCTTAGAGATGACACAAAGAGTAATGGGATACAATTAATACTGAAGAATCCACCAAACACACAGCACAGATAAAGAAATATTTATTTTTACTTTATATTAGGATACATTTCATTAACAATGTTGTATTGGTTTCACTATGGCAAAGTGATTCAGTTATCCATATACATGTATCTATTCTTTTTAAATTTCTTTTTTCCCATTTAGGTTATTACAGGATACTGACCAGAGTTCTCACTGCTATACAGTTGGTCCTTGCTGGTTATTTAATTTAAATATAGCAGTGTGTACATATCAGTCCCAAACTCCCAATCTATCCCTCTCTGCTATCATTCCCCTCTGGTAACCATAAATTCATTCTCTAAGTCCATAAGTCTGTTTCTGTATTGTAAATGGGTTCATTTGTATCATTTTTATAGATTCCACATATAAGCAATATCATATGATATTTGTCTTTCTCTATATGACTTAGCTTACTTTGTGTGATAATCTCCATGTTCATCCATGTTGCCGCAAATGGCATTATTTTATTCTTTTTAAAGGCTGAGTAATATTCCGTTGTATATATGTACCACTTCTTCTTTATTCATTTCTCTGTCAAGAGACATTTAGGTTGATTCTATTTCTTGGCTGTTGTAAACAGTGTCTCAGTGAACACTGGGGTGCATGTATCTTTTCAAACCATGTTTTTCTCTGGATATATATCTAGGAGTAGGATTAATGGATCATATGATAGCTCTATTTTTAGTTTTCTAAGGAACCTCCATACTGTTCTCCATAGTGGCTACACCAAAAAGAAATATTTTAAATTAAAAAAAGGTGCAATTTTAAAAAGCAGCATTGCTATACCTAAAAATACAAATATTTTATTAGTATCTTTGTATGATTATTCCACTTTTTCACCTTATTTAGTTTGGCAGTATAGTTCTATTAAAACAGAGGTTTTGTTTAAAAAAAAAAAAGCGAATTCAAAAGATATGGAGAATAAATTGGCAAGCTCCAACATAGATCTCAGAAATGTAGAGAAAGAATGGTAGAAAAGTTAACTTAAAGAGTGACTATCTAATAATTTTTTTTATATTTGAGAAAAGTCACGAGTTCTCAGATTAAACATGCAAAAGTGCAAACCAAGATAAAATATATCAATATCAAAACCTTTTGTACATTTTTAGGGAGTTCTTTGGGGCTTCCCTGGTGGCTCAGTTGTAAAGAATCTGCCTGCAGTGCAGGAGTCTCAGGAGATGCAGCTTCAATCCCTGAGTAGGGAAGATCCTTTGGAGGAGGCCATGGCAATTCACTCCAGTATTCTTGCCTGCAGAGTCCCATGGACAGAGGAGGGAGCCTGGGGGGCTTAGCACACACGCAGGTAGTTCTTCAGCATGCTAACAACTAGACAATTGACTCATCTTGAAAAGATCCTCAAAATGAGACAGTACAGTAATTGAAGATCTTGTCTTTTCACTTTATGTGTGATTTTATTTGATTAACAGATTTTAATTTAATATAGCCATATTTACCAACATTTCCCCTTAAGGTGAGCACATTTTTTCATCTTGCGAGAAAAATCTTAACCCTCCTTCAGATATGTTTTACTTCCTTAATGTGTAGATGCATGTTTTTCATCAGTTTTAGAAAATTCACACCCATTATCTCTTTAAATATTGTCCCTTTCTCATTTTTATTGCGGTTTTATATAAAACTCCAGAAAATGGTCTGCTAGATTTTCTCATTCTATTTTCATATATTTATTTTATTTTGCTATTTTACCCTTCAACTTTGTTTAATATAAGTCTATTTAATAAGATATATTAAATTTTAGATATTAAGATACTTTTAATATCTAGAAGCTTCATTTGTTTCTCTTTTATTTTATTAATTTCTGATAGTTTTTTTTTGTCTTAAGCTCATAAAAGTTATTTTATATCTTGTACCTGACAACTTCATCATCTTCACTTTTGGTGATCAAAATCAGTTGTGTGTGTGTGTGTGTGTGTGTGTGTGTGTGTGTGTATGTTGTTGCTTTATCTCCTGTCACTCATAGTAACATAGGTATGGTTTCTTAACCAAATTCATACAACAAATGAGTGTCAGAGTCACGATTTAAATCCAAGCATGTCTGTTCCATCATCTGAGTTGAAGTATTTGTTTGTGAAGGCAGATATATTTCCTTTTGAGTCTTTGCTTATAAGGGCTAATATGACTATTAATTATATCATAGCCCTCTGATTCTTATTTGTTTGGTATCTGTGAGAGGCCTAAAAGCCTAAAATGAGGACAGTTCTCTTTATACTAATAAGTCAAGAGATACCTGTGAGTCAGACCACAATAGCCCATTTGGAGAGTTTTTATCTTATAGATTACTTCCTCATTTAATTGCTGCTCCAAATTATAGTGACCTTTAGTGTTGGTATGTAAATCTATCTTAATTTCAGTTGACCAGATCTTGGCTCCAGACCACTGAGGGTCCAGCTCCCAACTGCCAACATCCTGGAAGCTCCAAGCCAAGTTCATTTGTGTCTTTTCTCATTAATTTATTTTCTTTGGGGTAAGATGTCCTTGACAACTTCTCCAATCTTTTATTACATGATTACTGACTCAATGAGTATGTTATGTTTTGTTATCACTAGTGTTAGAAAGGGATGATACTAAAATCAGAACTCTATGCATGTCTTTAAATTATAATAACATTTTGAAGGATATACATACAGAAGGAAAGACTGTAATTGAAGAAGTCAGTTAAATTTTGTTTATTAAGTCTACATCATGCCAGGCATTGTTTTAAGAAATTTTTATGTGTAATCTCACTTATTCCTTCATCCTCTCCTGTGAGATAGATAAGCAGGTGTCTTTAACAATTCCCACATGAATTAATAGAACACTTATGAGGACTGATTTCTTAAACAAGTTCATACAACACATGAGTGGCAGAGTCAGGATTTAAAATCCAGGCATGTCTTTCCCATCATCTGAATTGAAACGTTTGCTTGTGAAGGCAGATATATTTCCTTCTGAGTCTTTGCTTATAAGGGCTACTATGACTACTAATTATATCATAACCCTCCGATCCTTCATTACTCAGTTGTTTAATGGGCTTAATCCTAACCTCATAGGATTGATGTGAGAAATAAAATGTTAAGTTAATATGGTCTTTGACACACAATAAGGACTAAGTAAATATTAGTTATTATTATTATTTTCTGCCCTATACCTTCTTTTCTCCCCAGCAGTATACAATGGAATCCAAAGTGTTTTCATCATAGGAATTAGAAACAGTAAATAAATGTCTTTAGCACAAAGCATTTTACAAAGTTCTAGGATCATATTCAACTACTTCTTTTTACACCTGCCCCTAAATATTGGTCTAACCCCAGTCTTCCTGTAAATAAATACCACCTCTTGTGTTCTTCACTGCAGATGGTGACTGCAGCCATGAAATTAAAAGATGTCTGCTCTTTGGAAGAAAAGCTGTGACAAACCTAGACAGCGTATTAAAAAGCAGAGACATTACTTTGCTAGTAAAAGTCTGTCTAGCCAAAGCTATGGTTTTTTCCAGTAGTTATGTATAGATGTGAAAGTTAGATCATAAAGAAAGCGCTGGAGAATTCATACTTTTGAACTGTGGTGTTGGTGAAGACTCTTGAGAGTCCCTTGAATTCAAGGTGATCAAGCCAGTCACTCCTAAAGGAAGTCAGTCCTGAATATTCATTGGAATGACTGATGCTGAATCTGAAACTCCAATACTTTGGCCACCTGACGCAAAGAACTGACTCATTGGAAAAGACCCTGATTCTGAGAAAGACTGAAGGCAGGAGGAGAAGGGCATAACAGAGGATGAGATGGTTGGATGGGATCACCGATGAACATGAGTTTGAGCAAGCTCTGGGAGTTGGTGATGAACAGGGAAACCTGCTGTGCTTCCCACGGGGTTGTGAAGACTCAGACACTACTGAGCGACTGAACTGAACTGAACTCCTTTGTTCTCAGTGAAAATCATCACCCATCCTCATTGCCGAGCAAGCAACCTAGAAATCCATCCCTACTAACACTCTTCCATTTAAACCATTATTTCTTTTTTTAATTTTATTTTTTTTATTGAAGGATAATTGTTTTATACAATTTTGTTGTTTTCTGTCAAACCTCAACATGAATCAGCCAAAGGTATACATGTATCCCCTCCCTTTTGAACCTGCCTCCCATCTCCTTACCCATCCTACCCCTCTAGGTTGATACAGAGCCCCTGTTTGACTTTCCCGAGCCATACAGCAAATTCCCATTGGCTATCTATTTTACATATTGTAATATAAGTTTCCATGTTACACCTTCCATACATCTCACCTTCTTCCTGCTCCCCATGTCCTTAACTCTATTTTCTATGTCTGTTTCTCCACTGTTGCCCTGTAAATAAATTCTTCACTACCATTTTTCTAGATTCTGTGTATATGTGATAGAATACAATATTTATCTTTCTCCTTCTGACTAACTTCACTTTGTATAATAGGTTCTAGGTTCATCAACCTCATTAGAACTGATGCAAATGTATTCCTTTTTATGGCTGAGTAATATTCCATTGTGTATATGTACCACAACTTCTTTATCCACTCACTTGTCAATGGACATCTAGGTTGTTTCCATGTTCTAAGCTGTTGTAAATAGTGATGCAATGAACAATGGGATACATGTGTCTTTTTCAATTTTGGTTTCCTCAGGGTATATGCCTAGGAGCGGGATTGCTGGATCATATGGTGGTTTTATTTCTAGTTTTTAAAGGAATCTCCATACCGTCTTCCATATTGGCTATATCAATTTACATCCCCACCAACAGTGCAGGAGCGTTCCCTTTTCTCCACACCCTTTCCAGCATTTATTGTTTGTAGACTTTTTATTACTATTTTTTTTTTTTTTTACTTTACAATATTGTATTGGTTTTGCCACACATCAACATGAATCTGCCACGGGTGTACACATGTTCCCAATCCCAAACCTCCCTCCCACCTTCCCCCCAGAACCTTCTTATACTGTTGGTGGGAATGCCAACTAGTACAGCCACTATGAAGAACAGTGTGGAGATTCCTTAAAAATCTGGTAATAGAACTGCCTTATAACCCAGCAATCCCACTGCTAGGCATATACACTGAGGAAACCAGAATTGAAAGAGACACGTGTACCCCAGTGTTCATCACAGCACTGTTTATAATAGCCAGGACAGGGAAGCAACCTAGATGCCCATCAGCAGATGAACGGGTAAGAAAGCTGTGGTACATATACACAATGAAGTATTAGTCAGCCATTAAAAAGAATACATTTGAATCAGTTCTAATGAGGTGGATGAAACTGTTTGTAGACTTTTTGATGATGGCCCTTCTGACCAGTTTGAGTGATATCTCAGTGTAGTTTTGATTTGTATGTCTCTAATAATGAGCAATGTTGAGCATCTTTTCATGTGTTTGTTAGCCATCTGTATGTCTTTTTTATAGAAATGTTCTGTTTAGGTCTTTTTCCCAGTTTTTGATTGTATTGTTTGTTTTCCTGATATTGAGTTGTATACGCTGCTTGTATATTTTAGAAAATAATCTTTTGTCAATTGTTTCATTTGCTATGACTTTCTCCCATTCTGAGGGTTGTCTTTTCACCTTGCTTATAGTTTCCTTTGCTGTGCAAAACTTAATCATGTCCCACTTGTTTCCTTTTGTTTTTATTTCTGTTACTCTATGTAGTTCTTTCATCTCCTTAGGTAAGTTTATTCCTGGATATTTAATTCCTTTTGTTGAAATGGTGAATGGGATTGATTTTGAAAAATCTCTCTGATTTTTTCATTGTTAGTATATAGAAATGCAAGTGATTTCTGTATATTCATTCCTGCAACTTTGGTATGAACTTTCCCATTCACTGATTAGCTCTAGTAACTTTCTGATACTATCTTTAGGGTTTTCCATGTATAGTATCATGTCATCTGCAAACAGTGAGAATTTTACTTCTTCTTTTCTGATCTGGATTCAAACCATTATTTTTCTTCAGGGTTCTATAACCACTATAGACATGCCCCCTACCATGACTTGAGGCAGTTCATTTTCTACACTGTCCCAGGGTCATCTTTGTAAAACATACATCTAATTCAGTAATTCTCTTACTTAATATATTTTAGTGGAGTCCTATATTTTCAGGATAATCTCTAAATTCCTTACCAAATATACAAGATCCCCTTGAACTGGTGTTGACCTACCTTTCCAGGTTTATCCTCCACAATTTCCTTCTTTACACAGTATAAGTCTGTACAGTAGATAGAAGTATTGCTCCCTTATTTTATGATGTTTGTATATAGAATTATGACTTGTAGCAGATGAAAACTAAATTTAACAGGTAAATTCAGCTCAACTTCTAGATTTTTGTTTTCTCATCTAGAAAGAACTCGGACTTTATGTTCTTTCCAACTATAGCATGGCATAATTAGCAGCTATATGCATCTCAAGTTATACCTAATGGAAAATTTTCTGAAGGTTGTAATCTCCAGAGAGGGAAACAGGTCACCAAAGAGAATACAACTATTTGTCTTAAGTAATAGAATCAACTTACCTGTGTACAGTGGGGTAGAAGCTCTGCTCTGTGTTTTTACAAAATAAATGTTCAACAAATGTGTATCCAGCAAATAAAGTTGATGTGCATTTTCTGACTTTCTGGCTCACAAAGCACTTTATCATGTTAAATTAACATAGTCTTTGAAATGGCAACCCACTCCAGTATTCTTGCCTGGACAATCCCATGGACAGAGGAGTCTGGTAGGCTACAGTCCACAGGGTTGCAAAGAGCCAGACACAACTGAATGACTTCACCACCTCTTCACCTCAAGGACTAAGTAAATATTAGTTATTATTATTATTTTCTGCTCTATGTCTTTTTTTCTCTTCAACAATATACACTGGAGCCCAAACTGTTTTCTTTATATTTAGAAACAGCAAATAAATATCTTTAGCACAAAGTATTTCACAAAGTTCTAGGATCATATTCAACTACCTCTTATCACATTTGCCACTGCACACTTCTTACAAAGTGACTAGAGAAAGTATTCTTGACCCTCTTTTCTAGACCCACAAAAAAGCGAGCCTCAGAGCATCATAGTGATTATGTCAAGGTCACAAAGCTAGAAAACGGCAGAGCCAAGTCTCAAACTGAGATCTTTTAGCTCTAAATCCTGTGTTCTTTCCATGGCCTTATGCAAGCCTTGTAATTCTAAGATACAGTCCTTAAAATAACACAAAAGACTCAGCCAGCCTCCTGCTTTGTTCCCTTGACCTCATTAAAGCCTTAAATGGAACTTGTCCTCACAAACTTAGGATGCAACATCAAATCCATCTTAGTTTCTAGGGCACGTAGCAACAGCTTGCTTTAATCTAATAATTGGCTGAAGCAGAACCACAGAAAGGATGTTAGAAAAAAAAAAAAGGCAAATTGTTATTTTTCAAAACCAAGCCATTCCCCTACCTAAAAGGTTCACAGCTTTTTCCTTTTCCAAGAAAATATTTATCCCTCTAAAAAGATTTCTTCCCGTTAACAATATTTTTACAGCCTTTGTGATAGTTTTAGAGCATTTTAGATACAACCTAAATACTACATATTTCAAGAATGAAACCATTACATTAAGAACACTGCATATGTTTAAAAGTGCCTTTTATGAGGTTTATTAAAAGAAGCCATAAATTTCCAAGAAAGGTTTAAGTCATATTACATTGATCTTACTTCTCATTTAAACAAAATGTAAACTTTAAGTAAAACCTTGATGTGGAATGTAAACGCACTCATCTACCCTGAGCTTACTCATTCGCATGTGCTACCTTGAAAATATTAAATCATCTGTGAAGCACTCCATTTCTTTGAGTGTTTTCCAATCACAACAAATAGCTTTCTGGTGATTGCTTGTACCTGTTGAATTTCGTGGATTCATTCACAGTAAGTAAAGAATGGGTGGTGCCAGCTGGATACAAAGCAGGGTTTTTAAATCATTCTCAACTCTGCACACTAAGGGCAAATTACAGCCCAACTTAGCTCTTGAGGTGTCCTCTCAAAACTGAACTCATATAAAGAAAGTAGGTATTGTAATTATTCCCATTTTATAGATGGAGATACTGAGACACAGGTAGGAGTTTAGCAGCTTTCCAAGGTCACACAGTTAATAAGGAATGGAATCACACTATGAACTCAAGCAACATGGTTCCAGATGGCCAAAGCCCAAGACCTACTCTATATCCTGACACCACTCTGCCTTTGTAATAAGACTACTATGGAGATTAGATGAGATCATACATATGAAGCATTTGTTACAGAGTTTGATGAGTAGTACTCAACAAGATTAGCAGTTATTGATATTGTGATTGGGGCTTCCCTGGTGGTTAAGATCGTAAAGAATCCCCCTGCAATGTGGAAGACCTGGGTTCGATCCTGGGTTGGGAAGATCCCCTGGAGGAGGGCATGGCAACCCACTCCAGGATTCTTGCCTGGAGAATCCCCATGCACAGAGGAGTCTGGCAGGCTACAGTGTCTTTATGAGTCTGCAAAGAGTAAGACATGACTGAGTGACTAAGCACATGGGATTATTATTATTATCCAGTGCATGTTCAGGCTGATTGTTTTTACCATGGCTGTCATTCACAAGGGCCAAGGTACATTGTGTGGTGAGTCCAACATTACCTTCCTAGCCCAGGCCCTCAGGACATAAAGTGAGCACTGATTGTCTGACAAAGAAACTAGAGTTACAGAATCAACAACAGAGGAAAGAAAGGTTGCTCCAACTCTTCAATATTTTAAGATTCCACTTATAAAATCATCAGGCCTTTTTAACACTACAGTCTCCTTGAATTAGAGAGTAGCACCTCATCTGTCCACTCCAATACCCATACCCTCCATTCAGAGCAATTGTCATTAATTTTGCCCCTATCTTTTTACACTTGTGTATGTATTGATTCTTCTATCTGAAATGCTCTCTCTAACTTCTCCACATGACAAAAAAAGTCCAACTTCCCTTTCCTTATCGAATTTGCTTCCCTTTCTCTAATATTTCAAAGGTTGTGTTAGAGTTATATACTTGCATGTCTGTCTCTTCCATTCATAAGAGACAGAGGGCAGGAACCAGGCCTTACTTATCTCTGTATCCCTTTACCTAATAAAAAATATGACCCAAATGAAATTTTCAGTGAGACTCCAATAAGTAAATGAGTATGTGATGGCCCCTTTTGTCCCAGCCTACCCACTTGACCTCAAGGCCTGGTCAGGTCAGAATCAAGAATCAGAAAGAACTCATTCACCCAATGCTACACCTAAACCAAGATCTATGTAGAACATGAAAAAGGCTGAATCTCCCCTGGCCCGTAGAAAATAAAGCTTTAGGCCCAAATCCAGTTGCCATAAAGTCAGATTTAGTGAAGCTGCCTCTTGCTACTTTACAAAGGTTCTTTCCAAGTGACCATATTCCAATTCTGATCTTAAGCTCCTTTGTAAGTTAAGCCTCAGTGGCTTTGTCAATCATTATTCCACACCTTCTCAGAAATGGTTTTAAAAACATGAAAATGAGTAGATACTTCCTGACAAAGTCTAAGCTGAAAGAATACATCCAAGATTTCTAGGAAGCAGGGAGAAAACTGCTTCCACCAGGGAGACACTATGGAAAAAGTTCAAAACTGTCAAGTAGGGGACTTCCCAGGTGTCCAGTGGTTATGATTTGGTGCTTCCAATGCAGGGCACCTAGGTTTGATCCCTGGCCAGGGAACTAAGATCCCCTCGTGTTGTGCGGCATGGTCAAAACTGTCAAGAAGGTCTAAATACAGAACTTTTCTTTATAAAAGGTGATCATCATCCCCTGGCCCATGTATATTTCACAACCTACTAAACCTCTCCCGTATTTTGTATTCAGAGAAGATGGTCAGTGATGTGGCATTTTTCTGCAGGGATTGTTAAACCATAGACTTGAACTCATAGTATCTCACCTAACTCGCTATGTAGCAGTGACATCTACTGGGGGACAATGTCACTTCAGCACTCCTACTTTCATACTGGACTCATTAAGTTTAAATGTTAACTCATTTCATCATGGTCACACCTCTGTGGGGTTGTTACTATTATGATCTGCATTTGTGAGATGAGGAAACTGATAGCCCAGGAGTGGAGCAGGTAACCTCGTGTCATAGAGATAATACGTAATAGAGCTGGAGTCTGAATCCAGGGGAGCACAACTCGAGGGTCTGGGTTTTATGCCATGGATACCTACTGCCTCTTCTACACTTTGAATACATCCATCTTATTGTGCTTTGCCTACTGCTTTGAAATTATGCATTGATATGTCTATTTCCCTAGGAAACTCTTTCCTTCCTGTGTCCCATTCTTATGAGACATATCTCATTCTCATTCTCATGTTTCATTTGTAGATTTAGTACCTAGCACCATTCCTGACACATGTTAGTTGCTCAGTCTTATCCAACTCTTTGCCATCCAGTAGACTGTAGACCACCAGGTTCCTCTGTCCATGGAATTCTCCAGGCAAGAATATTAGATTGGGTTGCCATGCCCTTCTCCAAATCCTGACACATAAAATGTGCCTAATAAATACCTGCTGAATAAATATTGCATATATAAATGAACAAACAAAAGCCCATCTTAGCATATGTGTGTGGTAGACACAGAATGAGGAGAAGGGGTTGGTAAGGAAGGACTGGCTTCTCTCTTTCCAGCCATAAGGCTTTATAATGTGGCTTTCAGAAATTCATGTCAGTGAAGACAGTGGTGTCAATAATTCTGGTCTAGTTATCACTGATATCTTTAGAGTTTCTTTGTAGTTTTCAGAATTAAGTCCATGTCTAGCTGGGACTTTGCAACCTTACTCCTGCCCATCTCTCCAGCTTGTGCACCAGCAATAGTGTCTTGTACCATTCACTTCAGCTTCCTTGAGCAACTGGAGATTCTCTGAACAAGCCTGTCCTCTCTTATCTCTAGGTTTTGACATGGCTTTTGCCTGGAAGACCCCTCTCACCCTGCAGGCCCCTTCCTTCTTTGCCTGAGAAACCTGTATTCATTTTGCAAGGTTCAGGGCACTTGCCTGTTGATCCAATGGTTAATACTTCATGCTTCCAATGCAGGGGATGCTGGTTTGACCCCTGGCCAGAGAATTAAGGTCCCACATGCTGAGTGATGCAGAAAAAAAAATTTTTTTTTTTCAAGATCTAGGTATCATCTCCTCCAGAAAGATTTATTGGAGGTGCCATTCAGGGCAGAGACCCTCTCCAATAAAACAACAGTGTCACAGGTAGGGAAAGTTATTTCATGATCCCAGCTCAATCGTTCAGTCATATCTGACTCTTTGCAAGTCCATGGACTGTATAGCCCACCAGGCTCCCCTGTCCATGGAACTATCCAGATAAGAATACCAGAGTGGGTGGCCATTTTCTACTGTAAGGGATCTTCCTGACCCAGGGATTGAACCCATGGTTTTGTGTCTCCTGCACTGGCAGGTGGCTTCTTTATCATTGTGCTACTAGGATCCCAACCTGGCCATTTACTAAATGTGTGACCTTAAGCAACTTAGTTTTTCTGTCCCTCAATCCCTCCATTTTCAAAATAAGATAATGAAAATAGTGTCATAGTTTTCAGAATTAAGTTGTAAATGAATAAGCATAAACTGCCTCAGACCGTGCATAGTAAGGGAAACTTAGCTGTTTGCGATAATTATCACTATGATTGCCTATTTCCCCATCTCTCTTCCTTTCGATCAATGAGCTCCTTCACCAAGACTATTTCTGTAGTGTTTTTTCGTCCATAGGGCCTAGTGAAGTGTTAGAAAACAATAAACACCCAGGGAGGAGAGGGAGAAGGAGGAAGATTGAGTGAAACAGGCTTGATTTTCAGGTGTGGTTATGGCATCATCCCACAAATAGAATCGGGTATTCTGAGGCAGCACAGAGCAAGAAGGGGGACAAGGATGGAGCTGAGATGAGTATTTTATTGTAGCTTCTGCTTCCTCCTCCCTATGCTTTGCTCTGTGCACAAAGTCATCAATGGTTGCCTCATCCACCCAGACCCCATGCTCCTCTCCAAGCCTATCCCCCACCAAGACATCTTTTAAAAGCTACAACAACTTCCACACATGGAAAACACATTGAAACCACTCTGCATTGGCATTACAGAGAGACGAAAACCAGAGTGATATGCTCTTTCTGGTGCCAGGCCTCATAAGCTGGGTAGGGAGCCATCTCTGTGAGTACCATGCCAACAGCTCTGAAATGCACTCAGCTCCAAAATATCTCCCTCTTGCTCCTCCTCTGAGGCTACAAATCCTAGCATTAGAATCATTCCTTGGTTTAGGTCACCATATTTCCAGAAAGACCTCATTCAAAAAAACAAAGATATATCCAAGAAGGCTAATCTCATTTATATACAAGAAAGGATTTTTCCCCACCATGGAAAGACAAGACTTAGAAAGTGTTAAATAAAGAGCTAGTTCAAGTTATGGGGAAAAAATAAAGTTATCATTTGTTGAGTATTTTCTATGTGCTATTGGGCCTCATGGAAAATGCTTCTTATGAAGCATTTAAATTTTAAATGTTGAGTGAGAAGGATGGNACCTGTATTCATTTTGCAAGGTTCAGGGCACTTGCCTGTTGATCCAATGGTTAATACTTCATGCTTCCAATGCAGGGGATGCTGGTTTGACCCCTGGCCAGAGAATTAAGGTCCCACATGCTGAGTGATGCAGAAAAAAAAATTTTTTTTTTTCAAGATCTAGGTATCATCTCCTCCAGAAAGATTTATTGGAGGTGCCATTCAGGGCAGAGACCCTCTCCAATNATCTGTATTCATTTTGCAAGGTTCAGGGCACTTGCCTGTTGATCCAATGGTTAATACTTCATGCTTCCAATGCAAGGGATGCTGGTTTGACCCCTGGCCAGAGAATTAAGGTCCCACATGCTGAGTGATGCAGAAAAAAAAAATTTTTTTTTCAAGATCTAGGTATCATCTCCTCCAGAAAGATTTATTGGAGGTGCCATTCAGGGCAGAGACCCTCTCCAATAAAACAACAGTGTCACAGGTAGGGAAAGTTATTTCATGATCCCAGCTCAATCGTTCAGTCATATCTGACTCTTTGCAAGTCCATGGACTGTATAGCCCACCAGGCTCCCCTGTCCATGGAACTATCCAGATAAGAATACCAGAGTGGGTGGCCATTTTCTACTGTAAGGGATCTTCCTGACCCAGGGATTGAACCCATGGTTTTGTGTCTCCTGCACTGGCAGGTGGCTTCTTTATCATTGTGCTACTAGGATCCCAACCTGGCCATTTACTAAATGTGTGACCTTAAGCAACTTAGTTTTTCTGTCCCTCAATCCCTCCATTTTCAAAATAAGATAATGAAAATAGTGTCATAGTTTTCAGAATTAAGTTGTAAATGAATAAGCATAAACTGCCTCAGACCGTGCATAGTAAGGGAAACTTAGCTGTTTGCGATAATTATCACTATGATTGCCTATTTCCCCATCTCTCTTCCTTTCGATCAATGAGCTCCTTCACCAAGACTATTTCTGTAGTGTTTTTTCGTCCATAGGGCCTAGTGAAGTGTTAGAAAACAATAAACACCCAGGGAGGAGAGGGAGAAGGAGGAAGATTGAGTGAAACAGGCTTGATTTTCAGGTGTGGTTATGGCATCATCCCACAAATAGAACCGGGTATTCTGAGGCAGCACAGAGCAAGAAGGGGGACAAGGATGGAGCTGAGATGAGTATTTTATTGTAGCTTCTGCTTCCTCCTCCCTATGCTTTGCTCTGTGCACAAAGTCATCAATGGTTGCCTCATCCACCCAGACCCCATGCTCCTCTCCAAGCCTATCCCCCACCAAGACATCTTTTAAAAGCTACAACAACTTCCACACATGGAAAACACATTGAAACCACTCTGCATTGGCATTACAGAGAGACGAAAACCAGAGTGATATGCTCTTTCTGGTGCCAGGCCTCATAAGCTGGGTAGGGAGCCATCTCTGTGAGTACCATGCCAACAGCTCTGAAATGCACTCAGCTCCAAAATATCTCCCTCTTGCTCCTCCTCTGAGGCTACAAATCCTAGCATTAGAATCATTCCTTGGTTTAGGTCACCATATTTCCAGAAAGACCTCATTCAAAAAAACAAAGATATATCCAAGAAGGCTAATCTCATTTATATACAAGAAAGGATTTTTCCCCACCATGGAAAGACAAGACTTAGAAAGTGTTAAATAAAGAGCTAGTTCAAGTTATGGGGAAAAAATAAAGTTATCATTTGTTGAGTATTTTCTATGTGCTATTGGGCCTCATGGAAAATGCTTCTTATGAAGCATTTAAATTTTAAATGTTGAGTGAGAAGGATGGGGCTAGATGGCCAGCATTGATTGGCAACCCTGCATTGATAAGAGGCAAAAAGCTTCTAAGGAGGGAGGGCAGTTAAAAAAAAAAAAAAAAGGAAAGAAAAGTGCAGACAGTGGGTCAAATATCTCCTAAATCAAGCCCAAACTTGACAGTTCTGTGGTCTTTACAGATAAGGAGAAGCTGCTAGTCTGAGGAAATAATGGCATAGCCATTCAAGGATTATTCTTACCCATAATTATTTGGCCATAATTTAACATGTATTTCATTAACCTCTTTCTCTTCCTCTATTTTCCCTCACAATCCATGAGGAATAACGTGGATGAGCTCTTTCCCATGAGGTTCATTCATTTGCTGGGTAAGTGTGGATGGTGTACCAGCTCCCCACCAGGCACTGAAGGCCCCTGGGACAGAGCATCCAGCTAGACTCAACCCTGCTCTCAGATCTTCAGAACTCTGGGAGAGCCCTCGCACTAAGCCTAGTGTGGCAAATCCTTAAAATTCTGCCCCTCTTAACTGGATCCCACCTTTCCCTCCCTATGACCCTTCCCATTGTCAGCCCAATTGTCTCTCCTCTGGAATATGGCATGATCATCCTCACCACTCTGTCTTATGTTAAGTGTCCATCTTCAGAACAAGGTCCACCTCTTTTTGTCAAGTGTGTCAGAAGCTCGTGATCCTGCCTGTCTGCTTCCACAGCCCTCTCCCCTCCTGCATCCCACACTTTGCCCCAGCCCTGCTGAGCCTGCAGAGATTTCCTCCAGCACCATATGTGAACACTCACCTGGGAACCTTTGCACTTGTTCTGCTCACTCTCATACCATGGCCATTGTTCCTTTAATAGCATTATCCCCACCCCTCACATTTCGCCTCTTCAGGAGACTTCACCCGTCTTCTTAAGAAGGTTCCTCCTCACCTCCATGCTCCCAGAGCCTTATCTAGTGATAGTAAACACTTTGCTGTAATAATTTGCTTACCTGTGTCTTTGCTTCCTGAGGCAGTGAGCTCTGGGAGGGGCAAGGAATGTCTCCTTGTGATCTCTGTACCCACCATCTTCAGGGTCCATCACCTGACAACACAAATCATACATGAATGAGTGAGTGAATATTTTTAAAATAAAGTACAGTAAAGTTGTGTAAAATGACTATGAGAACACACAGCAGGAGTCACTCATTCTGCTTTGGGGAAGTGTGGAGAGAGTCACTCATTCTGCTTTGGGAACTTCCATTAAATGTTGAAGGATAATTAGGGATTATTCTTCTTTACTATGGTATCTAGAAATGATGAAAGCTCTAATGTGAAAAGATGCATTCTCCCCAATGTTCATTGCTACAGTAGCCAAGACATAGGAGTAATTAAATGTCTCAATTCAGTTCTGTTCATTTCAGTCACTCAGTCATGTCTGACTTTTTGTGACCCCGTGGACTGCAGCATGCCAGGCTTCCCTGTCCATCACCAACTCCCAGAGCTTGCTCAAACTCATATCCATCGAACTGGTGATGACCTATCAATAGGCATTTGATCCCAAATATTTATTGATATATTAATGAATATAGGAGATATGTAATATATATATTCTATATATAATATATATACACATACAATAGAACATTATTCAGCCACAAAAAGAATGAAATAATGCCCTTTGCAGCAACATAGATGGACCTAGAGATTATTATACTAAGTGAAGTAAGTCAGACAGAGAAAGACAAATATATGATATCATTGATATTGACAATCTAAAAAAAAATGTACAAATGAACAAAGGAAGAGAGTATGACTTAGGGGGTGGTAAAATTGCCCTAACAGAGATGAATTAAATTTTTTTTACCTTATCTGGAGCTCCTGAGTTGACATCATTAAACTTGTCCTGTCCAGATATCTAAACTTTCCTACACATGCTTTTGCTGTCCTGGGGAAACCCAGGAGGCCGTGCTTCTTTCAGAAGGCTGTTAAGTACCTTGGCGAATGATTCAAGCACAGAGTTCCCTGTTGCCACACCTACCCTTTTTCCCTGACTCTGCAGAAACACTAGTCCTTGAATCTAACCACTTCCAACTCTCCCCTCCTTTATTTTATTTCGTGAAAAATGCTGCTCTCCCAACTCTCAGTCAAGCAGATATGGTACAAACATGTTCATCCTCCCCAAATCTTGAGGAAATCACATCAATGTTCAGAAGGTTGTTCACAGTTTTGGCAAAGCATATTTTATCCTAAAATGTTTTAAAAGTCCGTTTTGAAGATTTCTCTTGCAGATATAGTTTACAGAGAGAAGTTCTAAACACTGGGGCTGGATGACAATTGCCAAAATAGACAGAAGTAATGCATATAAAAGTCAAAAAACACTAAACAGTGATTCAATTAGGAAATATATGTTAATCAGGCAGAACGTACTTCTCTTCATTAAAAGAAAGTAAAATTTTGTATGAAAGAGAACAAGAAGAACAACGAAGAATTTCATGACAAGACATAAAGAAGTATGGAACTACTGTATGGATGTAGCAAAATAGAAGGAAAGAAAAAGTGTTTCTCAAACAAGAAGGAAGACCAAAAAAAGGAGGAAGAGGAAGTAGGGAGGAAATGAGGAAGGAGGGAGAAGGAAAGAGAGTGTCAAGGAGGAAAATACTTTTTTCTGCCCTTGGGTTATTCTGGCTGATCTATGAATTAAACTGACCTGAAATAGATTAGGGCATCATAGGTGACTTAGCGGTAAAGAATCTGCCTGCAAATGCAGGTGACATGAGAGATGTAGGTTTTATTCCTGAGTTGAGAAGATCCTCTGGAGAAGGAAATGGTAACCTATCCAGTATTCTTGCCTGGAAAATCCCAAGGACAGAAGAGCCTGGTGGGCTATAGTTCATGGGGTCGCAAAAGGGTAGAACACAACTGAGGGGCTCTTTCCACTGTTCCCCCATCTATTTGCCATGAAGTGATGGGACCAGATGCCGTGATCTTCATTTTCTGAATATTGAGCTTTAAGCCAACTTTTTCACTCTCCTCTTTCACTTTCATCAAGAGGCTCTTTAGTTCTTCACTTTTTGCCAGAAGGCGGGTGTCATCTGCATATCTGAGGTTATTGATATTTCTCCTGGCAATCTTTATTCCAGCTTATGCTTCCTCCAGCCCAGTGTTTCTCATGATGTACTCTGCATATATGTAAGCAGGGTGAAAATAAACAGCCTTGACATACTCCCTTTCCTGTTTGGAACCACTCTGTTCCATGTCCAATTCTAACTGTTGCTTTCCTGACCTGCATATAGGTTTCTCAAGAGGCAGGTCAGGTGGTCTGGTATTTCCATCTCTTTCAGAATTTTCCACAGTTTATTGTGATCCACACAGTCAAAGGCTTTGGTATAGTCAATAAAGCAGAAATAGATGATTGTTTGGAATTATCTTGCTTTTCCAATGATGATGTTGGCATTTTATCTCTGGTTCCTCTGCCCTTTCTAAAACCAGCTTGAACATCTGGAAGTTCATGGCTCATGTATTGCTGAAGCCTGGCTTGGAGACTTTTGAGCATTACTTTACTAGCATGTGAGATGAGTGCAATTGTATAGTAGTTTGAGCATTCTTTGGCATTGCCTTTCTTTGGGATTGGAATGAAAACTGACCTTTTCCAGTCTTGTGGCCACTGCTGAGTTTTCCAAATTTGCTGGCATATAGAGTGCAGCACTTTTACAGCATCATCTTTTAGGATTTGAAATAGCTCAGCTGGAATTCCATTGCTTTCACTAGTTTTGTTCATAGTGATGCTTCCTAAGGCCCACTTGACTTCACATTCCAGGATGTCTAGCTCTAGGTGAGTGATCACACCATTGTGGTTACCTGGTTCATAAAGATCTTTTTTCTACAGTTCTTCTATGTATTCTTGCCACCTCTTCTTAATATTTTCTGCTTCTGTTAGTTCCATACCATTTCTGTCCTTTATTTTAGTGCCCATCCGTGCATGAAATGTTCCCTTGGTATCTTTAATTTTCTTGAAGAGATCTCTAGTCTTTCCAAATCTGTTGTTTTTCTCTATTTCTTTGCATTGATCATTGAGGAAGGCTTTCTTATCTTTCCTTGCTATTCTTTGGAACTCTGCATTCAAATGGGTATATCTTTCCTTTTCTCCTTTGACTTTAGCTTTTCTTCCTTTCTCAGCTATTTGTAAGGCTTCCTCAGACAACCATTTTGCCTTCTTGCATTTCTTTTTCTTGGGGATGGTCTTGATCACTGCCTCCTGTACAATGTCACAAACCTCCATCCATAGTTCTTCAGGCACTCTATCAGATCTAATCCCTTGAATCTGTTTGTCATTTCCACTGTAAGGAATTGTAAGGGATTTGATTTAGGTCATGCCTGAATGGTCTAGTGGTTTTCCCAACTTTCTTCAATTTAAGTCTGAAGTTTGCAATAAGGAGTTCATGTTCTGAGCCACAGTCAGCTCCCGGTTCTAGAGCTGCTCCTAGAGCTGGTGATAGTTTAACTTCTCCTGAAGCACATGGCAATGCCAAAGAATGCTCAAACTAGTGCACAATTGCACTCATCTCACATGCTAGTAAAGCAATGGTCAAAATTCTCCAAGCCAGACTTCAACAGTATGTGAACTGTGAACTTCCAGATGTTCAAGCTGGATTTAGAAAAGGCAGAGGAACCAGAGATCAAATTGCCAGCATCCGTTGGATCATTGAAAAAGCAAGAGAATTCCAGAAAAACATCTACTTCTGCTTTACTGACTATGCCAAAGCCTTTGACTGTATGGACTACAACAAACTGTGGAAAATTCTGAAAGAGATGGGAATACCAGACCACCTGACCTGCCTCTTGAGAAATCTGTATGCAGGTCAGGAAGCAATAGTTAGAACTGGACATGGAGCAGCAGACTGGTTCCAAATAGGAAAAGGAGTACATCAAGGCTGTGTATTGTCACCCTGCTTATTTAACTTATATGCAGAGTACATCATGAGAAATGCTGGGCTGGATAACGCGCAGTCTGGAAAGAAGATTGCCAGGAGAAATATCAATAACCTCAGATATGCAGATGACACCACCCTTATGGCAGAAAGTGAAGAAGAACTACAGAGCCTCTTGATGAAAGTGCAAGAGGAGAGTGAAAAAGTTGGCTTAAAACTCAACATTCAGGAAACTAAGATCATGGCATCTGGTCCCATCACTTCATGACAAATTGATGGGGAACCAGTGGCAGACTTTATTTTTTTGGGCTCCAAAATCACTGCAGATGGTGACTGCAGCCATGAAATTAAAAGA
>SJYW01003154.1:285616-308551 GCA_006410735.1 Raphicerus campestris | reverse complement strand
ATTTCTGTCCTTTATTGAGCCCATCTTTGCATGAAATGTTCCCTTGGTATCTCTAGCTTTCTTGAAGTGATCTCTAGTTTTTCTCATTCTATTGTGTTCCTCTATTTCTTTACATTGATCACTGAGGAAGGCTTTCTTATCTCTGCTTGCTATTCTTTGGAACTCTGCATTCAGATGCTTATATCTTTCCTTTTCTCCTTTGCTTTTCACTTCTCTTATTTTCACAGCTATTTCTAAGGCCTCCTCAGACAGCCATTTTGCTTTTTTACATTTCTTTTTCTTGTGGATGGTCCAAGAAATATTTGGGCTCCAAAATCACTGCAGGTGGTGATTGCAGCCATGAAATTAAAAGATGCTTACTCCTTAGAAGGAAAGTTATGATCAAACTAGAGCGCATATTAAAAAGCAGAGACATTACTTTGTCCACAAAGGTCCATCTAGTCAAGGCTATAGTTTTTCCAGTGGTCATGTATGGGTGTGAGAGTTGGACTGTGAAGAAAGCTGAGCACAGAAGAATTGATGCTTTTGAACTGTGGTGTTGGAGAAGACTCTTGAAAGTCCCTTGGATTGCAAGGAGATCCAACCAGTCCATCCTAAAGGAGATCAGTCCTGGGTGTTCATTGGAAGGCCTGATGTTGAAGCTGAAACTCCAATACTTTGGCCACCTGATTCGAAGAGCTGACTCATTTGAAAAGACCCTGATGCTGGGTGTTCTGGGGAGAAATTCATGCAATTATTTTATGTCTGAAATAAAGAAATGAGAAAGTAAAAAAAAAAAAAAAAAAAAGACCCTGATGCTGGGAAAGATTGAGGGCAGGAAGAGAAGGGGACAACAGAGGATGAGATGTTTGAATGACATCACTGACTCAATGGACATGGGTTTAGGTGGGCTCCGGGAGTTGATGATGGACAGGGAGGCCTGGCGTGCTGCAGCTCATGGGGTCACAAAGATTCAGACATGACTGAGCAACTGAACTGACGGGCTGAACACACACATACATGCACACACATGAGACAGATTAACCGGAAATAATTGAAACAAAATTTAAAAACATAGAAAGACCCAGGAAAACTGAATAATTTGCCAAAATGGGCAAAGTCCTCACCTAAATACCATCTTTGGCTAAAGATGAAAAAGAATGTTAGGAGCAGTGGTTTGGGACTTCAAAGAGGAGGAAGAAAGTTTACAGGGAGATGGGAGAGCAAATGTTTGGTAAACAAATGTTTACTGTTCCAGGCAGAGAAAATGGGGTACAGAGTGGACTCTGATCTCTAGGTCCTGTCTAGAGTTTCCCCACCACACCTCGCCCATATATTTTGCAGGTGTCTCTGGTGATAATTCTATTTGTGTTCTTTTAAACAATTAGGGGAAGGCAAAGTTTCCTCCTGAGTCTTCTGGGCTTTAAGAATAATCAACTTATATTTATTCTCATGATAAAGATACAATTTGAGGTGGCAAACTTTAATCCCCTACAGAAGGAAGGAAGAAAGAAAGGGAGGAAGGGAGGGAGGATGAAAGAAAGGAAAGAAGAGAGAGAGGGAGAGAGATCAAAAGAAGGGAGGAACAGAGGAAGAAAACTGGTCTATTAAATATGATCATTTAAATGTATTGGTTAAGTGAGATCCACCTAAGGTTAGTAAAAGAGGAATTATTAGCATACTGTAAGAATACTGAAGTAGTTTAGCAAATTGAAGGAGATTAAAAGCCCCAAGAATACCAGCAAAAACCCCAAGAATACCAGCAATTAGAATAAGCCCAAAATAGTTAGGATTCTTTCCGTACAGAAAACTACCATGAGAACCATCCGGCTTCTCAACAATATGATTTTTCATCAAAGTTTCACAATTGCAAAAGATAAGATCTGGTTGACTCAACTTGAATCAGGTGTAAAATTTTCTGGATCAATTCTTATAGCTAAAGGGTTAGCGTAGGAGGAGTGCGAAGGCATTAAAGTCATGACCACTCAAAAGACACACAAATATTCTGTGCACCTTACTGCATTGGAAGCATTTTGAGGAGCTAAAGTAGAGAACAAGAAGACAGAATTTCTGCTTTGAGGAAGCTCAGGGGATCTGTATGGACAAGGCTGCCACCCAATTAAGGTTGATAAACCAAGAAACAGTGTTTCTGAGAATGAAACAAGATATCTGCAAACTACCAGAAAGTTATAGACTCGTTTCTGGAGGATATTATTTTTCAGACAGTGAGCTGAGCTGAAACCTCCAAATTACATGCCAGCCCATGGAGGATTTGAGTATTAAGGGAAGGGAGGAGAAGGAGTGGTAGAGAGAGCTTGAGAAAGAGAAAATAAACATCAAGTCTAAGGAAGCTCACCTTTATTTTAAGCAATGTTAAATAATAATTAGAATGGAAAAATCAAAATTGTATCCATATTTAGAGTGGATACTTGTTAAATATTAGCTGACCATGAATTTACATTTTATTAATTTATAGGAAGCCACAGAATATAGACAGAGTAGTAGATGTACAGACTTAACGCAGCCTGGTTAGTCAAAAGATGCACAAATATCCAGCGCATCCTTACTCTGTCAGAAGCATTTTGAGCAGCTAAACTGGAAAATGAGCAGAATTTGTGCCTTTGGGAAGCTCAGGGGATCTGTATGGACAAAGCTACCACCTAATTATTGTATCAACAATAATTGATACAAGAAATAGTCATTGCTATACGACTCAGACACAAAACTTAAGCATCTTTAAACTGAGGACCCTGAAGTATTATGAGGATGAAATAAAATTGTGTATATAAAGGCATATAGCAAGTGCTTAGTAAATGTTTATTCCCTCTCTGATCTCCTACCTCCTTTAAGTTCATGCTTTTAACATTCAAGTTTGGGTTTTATTCAAAAGTTTATTTTTTTAAAGGAGTCTTGAAAAGTTATATTTTAATATAAATTTCTTTATTTTAATTGGAGGCTAATTACTTTATAATATTGTATTGGTTTTGTCATACATCAACATAAATCCACCAAAGGTATACACGTGTTCCTCATCCTGAATCCTCCTCCTTTATCCCTCCCCGTACTATCCCTCTGGGTCGTCCCAGTGCAACAGCCCCAAGCATCCAGTATCATGCATCGAATGTGGACTGGCAATTNTGCTGCTGCTGCTGCGAAGTCACTTCAGTCGTGTCCGACTCTGTGCGACCCCATAGCAGCCCACCAGGCTTCCCCAGGTGGGATTGGGATTCTCCAGGCAAGAACACTGGAGTGGGTTGCCATTTCCTTCTCCAATACATGAAAGTGAAAAGTGAAAGTGAAGTCGCTCAGTTGTATCCGACTCTTAGCAGCCCCATGGACTGCAGATTACCAAGCTCCTCCATTCATGGGATTTTCCAGGCTAGAGCACTGGAGTGGGGTGCCATTGCCTTCTCTGCTACCATCTACCCCAATACCACTCTCCTCAGTACTCTTGTTGCAACCTGAATGAAAACACTTGTAAGTTCCTTTTAAAAGTCATATAAAAATATAACAGGTTGTAACATCAAAGGTACAAACAGATAAAAGATAAATTAGACTTTATCAAAATTAAAAACTCTGTGCTTCAAAGGAAACTATCAAGAAAGGGAAAAGAACAGAGAAAATTTTTGCAAATAACTTGTACATAGAACATATAAAGAACACTTACAACTCAATAATAAAAAGCCAAATAATATAGCTCAAAAATAGACAAGAGATTTGAGTAGATATTTCTCTAAAGAAGGTTTACAAAAGACAAAAATAAAAATGTCCGGCATATATTACTTTACACACACTAGGATGGCTATCATCACAAAGACAAAGACAGTTAATAACAAAGATGTGGAAAATCTGTAATCCTCACAAATTATTAAGGGAAGCATAAAATGGTACAGCTTCTTTGGAAAACAGTCTCAAAACATTAAACAAAAATGTCATATGATCCCAGCAATTCATTTCTTATTTATATCTTTAAAAAATGAATATATATCTACACAAAACTTGTGCATGAATGTTCATGGGTACATTATTCATAATAGTTAAAAAGAAGAAAACAACCCAAATGCCTATAAAATTGATCATTACAACAAAAAATTATTCATCAGTGAAAAGTCAAGTACCAATACATGCAACAACACAACTGAATCTTGAAAATATCAAAGTGAAAGAAGCCAGTCACAAAGCTACATATTAAGTATTTCCATTTACATAAAATATTCAGCTCAGACAAATCCATAGAAATGGAAAATAGATCATGTTTTCCTAGAACTATAGGGGGATGATGCAATTGGAAGATATGGCTAAGAGAGGCAGGGTTTCTTTTGGGTGTGATGTTGTTCAGTCATCTCTGACTCTTTGGGACCCCATGGGCTGCAGCATGCTAGGTTTCTCTGTCCCTCCCCATCTCCGGGAGTCTGCTCAAACTCATATCCACCAAGTCAGTGATGCCATCCAATCATCTCTTCCTCTGTCGTCCCCTTCTCCTGCCTTCAATCTTTCCCAGCATCAGGGTCTTTTCCAATGAGTCATTGCTTCGCATCAGGTGGCTAAAATATTGGAGCTTCAGCTTCAGCATCAGTCCTTCTAATGAATATTCAGTATTGATTTCCTTTAGAATGGACTGATTGGATCTCCTTGCAGTTCAAGGGACTCTCAAGAGTTTTCTCCAACACCACAGTTTGAAAGTATCAAATCTTCAGTGCACAGCCTTCTTTATGGTCCAACTCTCATGTCCATACATGACTACTGGAAAAAACATAGCATAATAAAATGATTTTGAGGAGTGATAAAATGTTCTAAAATTGATTGTGGTGATAGTTGTAAAAATCTGTGAATATACAAAAAGACATAAATTTGTCCATTTTAAAATGGGTGGGGTGTATGGTGCTTTAATTATATCAATTAAACTCAAAAAACAAAAACAAAGCATGCCTGAAACATGATGAACTGGCCCCCCATCTCTCCCCCATGCCAACTAAAAGCTCTACATATCTAGAAAAAAGAAAGAACTAAAATGTTTAATCCAATATTAGAAACTACTTTTTAATACAAATTAAAATATTTTTCATAAACTAATTTGGAACTTTGGAAACATTTTTGCCCTATATAGTTTTCCCATAAAAGACCAGGCTTTTTTTTTTCCCAGTTTTAGTAGTGTTGATCAAAATGGAAAAATAATGTAATTTCACATTTAACTATAACAAGATTCTCTTTAGATATCCAGAACAAAGCAAATCTCACCATCAGAAGTCATTTATGTTGGCACTGCATTACTCTTTTAATGGACAGAACCATACCTGCTCTTCATAACACACACATACACTCACATATGTGCACACACAAATGTACAAGCACCCAAGCCTACATGCAGTTGTTACATGGAACAATTTGGGGACCTTCACCTGCAGTACCAAGGCAGGTGTGGGCTAGGCTAAGCATATACAACTGTTTAATTCTGGCTACTTATTATATGCCTAAAAACAGCATTTTGGACCTTTATAGCTCCAGATTGAAACAAATCACAAAATCTCAGCGTTGTAAAGCATTTACCAGCAGCTAAGTCTTACAGAGGCCTTCCAGTGTGAATAAAGCCAGTACAATCTTTCATTCCTATCTGATTCTGCTATAGTCATAGAGATGCTGTGCAGAGGATAAAAGAACCATTTTTCATGACCTTCCTCATGTCTCTGAACAAAGCCCAGTGTCAAAATCTTTGAAAAGCTCATATTATAGTAAAGAACAAGATTTTTTAAAAAATATTTCGAAGCATTCATGATACAGGAAAATAATTTCCTCTCTCTCTCTCCCATCCCAAAATAAAAAACAACCTTACGATGTGTTAGATTGAAATGTTTAAATATTGAACCAGTGCCAAAAAATGATGCGTATGCCTCAATAAACTTCATGAAATTTAAAAATGATATTATTATCCCATCTGACAGAATGTCTTTCAGAACTTGAAGCTGTGTGGTTCAGATTAGGGGCTTTCTAATGAAAAATAAACGTGGAACACATTTGACTTACAAATATAGTGACATACATAATACTCACAAGACATATATTCAATGAGGTCCATTGGCAATTGCGAGTTACTAGTATCAATTTTGCTTCCTATGCAAGGCAATGGAGTCTTCTCTTGAATATTACATGCTGATAGTTATAACAAAAACCTTCTTTCCAGGAAGGAAACAAAGCAGCACTTAAGAAAGGCAACACAGTGCCTATACACAGTGAATGAAATATCCTAAAACAATATTTTAGAAAGATGGACAACTGATTCTCTGTAATGTGGGTATAATATTCAATATGAAATACATGTATTCACTATAGTTGTCTGTGACATAATGTTAGATGTGTGGCTGACAATCATTTCTGCAGTCTCAGTTCTAGTTATTCCATTTTTTAATGAAGAAATATATTCCATAAAACCAGTAACATAGGCGAAAAGGGCCTCTTTAGTCCATCTTTCTGTAGCTGTCTCTTTACCGGGAACACTTTATGCAAATAGCATCTTTTCTTTTGCTGCTTTCTGCTTTGCTGCAAATCCTGGTAAAGGAAGCAAAGGAAGTGAGTAAGAAATGTTTAGACAGAGGGGGCGGGGTAGAGAAGGGGCCTTGTTCACTCAGCAGCTCTGAGCTCAGAGCAGGCACAAGATTGATGATGCTCCCTGGATGTACACGAAGATCTTCTTGTGAAAGACTGCTCATGAGGCCTGATAGACTTGTCATCTCTTAATAAACATCTCGGATATGTTGGGAGGAGAGATTCAGAGCAGGAGTGGGTACACGCCAGCAGAGGGCTTGAGGATTTATTCAGACTGTCCTGATGATGGGCCTGCAGAGAGGTGGACCTGCTTCCCCAGCTCTGAACTCCCCTGGGAGATTTCGTTCCCTCTGGGGACCCTGGAAGACACATTTGGGATCCCATTCCTCCGTCCTCTGAAATTTTCCTCATTCAATGGAGTTCTCAAAAAAGAAGAGGTCCAAATGTTCCAGGAGTCTCTTCTCTAGAAATGCAGGGCATCCACATACTATGATTTTTCTTAGTCACGTGGGAGATTTTTCTCTATGTTTTTTGAATACCAGAAACAGAGCATCTAACAGCTTTCATAAACTCCCATGGCAGCAGAAGCAACTTCAGCAGAGATTCTGTCCTGGTTCTACAATGTTCACCTCTTGCCTCCTCTTGACCCACCTCTTTTCATAAATTATTACTGAAACCCAACCTTTCCCATAAGAATGTCATTGATCAACTAGCTCCCTAGGCCATTCTTGTTTCCTTTTATATGCATCACCGAGGAAATTCTGTTTTTTCTGCACTCAACACCCCCCACTCCCAAGCAAAGGTCTCACCTCTGTTGCCTCCTCCAGGTCCCAGTTAGGAGCTGGCAACCAGTGCACAAGTCACTAACATTTGAAACCAAAAGAACATGTTCACGGATGAAGTCTATGTTCATCCTTTCCCCTTCCCAACTTAAAATGAAACATTTTTGTACAGCCATTTTAATGTTCATTTTGATATTTCATTCTACTTTCCAATGAGTGATCAGCACATTTTCCTCGGTGTATCTGCATTAGAACATCCTGGAAGACAGGGGTGCAGGCAGGCCAGTCTCTGGGCAGCCGTAGGGCCCCTTTCAAGGAAGTAAAGTCTTTCCTGATGGATACTGCCAATGATGGTGCTGATGGCACTCACTGACACCTGCTCCAGATCTATAGACATTTTTATAGTGTTGAATCAGTCATGCACGCCACTTGACCAGCACAAGACAGCTATCTGACCACTAGAAAAACAGAAGAATCTGAAGACACAAATGGGGCCATAGCTTGGTGGCTGTGGTAGGGCGTTATGGTCTCAGATTTGATATCTAAGCTATGTTCCATGCTTTATTTCCCCCTGTAGGAAATGGCTCTTTTGATATTTTGAAGCCTTTTATGTATAGCATGTGTATGTGGCCAAATAGCAAGCTTGGTTATATACATTTTCATCTTGAAATAATTGCAATTAATAAATTACAATGAAGTTGCAGTACAAGCTTCATTCCCAGGGGAACCACATAGTGTTTATATTCCTTCAAGGCAACTATAGCCTGAAGTCAAAAAGGTCAGCTTCCACTGGAATTCAAGGAGATTTGTAGAAGACATGTGATGGGGTGGGCAGTGAGGAAGGGGGTGAAGTTGACTTCCAGAATCCTCTTCTAGAATCCTCTTCTGTCCTCTGCAATACCCAAGGCAACCACTCTTTATTACTCTCCTCCTCATCTTATCCCCAGGTAGAGGAACAGCAGACTGTACATGTGGCAGCATCATTCCTCTTCTTAGTCCCCCACCTTTCAAGATACACAGCCTAGTAGAAAGCCTCTGCAGGTCTGCTTGCTGAGAAAACTGGGAAAGCAGCTATTCTGTGATGGTGTGGATGGAGTCAGCTGCATAGCTTTGTCAAAGAAACCTTACATTAGGTTCTTTCAGAAATATCAGCTATTCCATGGAAATACTAGAATCACTTTTATAAAAGCCCCTAAGCTCAACTTCCCCGATGCTGGGAAAGACTGAAGGAAGGAGAAGGGAAAAACAAAGATAAGATGGTTGGATGGCATCACTGACTCAATGGACATGAATTTTTTTAATTTATTTATTTTAATTGGAGGCTAATTACTTTACAATATTGTATTGGCTTTGCCATACATCAACATGATTGAGTAAACTCCAGGAGTTGAAAATGGACAGGGAGGCCTGGCATGCTGCAGTTCATGGAGTTGCAAAGAGTTGGACATGACTGAGCAATTGAACTGAACTGAGCTGAACTGAAACTCAACTCAGGCAGTACAGCAAAGATGTAAGAAACTTTGCTCCAAGCAAGATCAGCTTTGCTTTGATTCCAGGCTTTACCACTTTAACTGGGCGGCTTTACCAGTTCTTATAATTCCCTTCTACCATTCTGCTTTCTCATCTATGGGGATCATTCATGGATAATATTTTATACACAATCACCACTCAAAAATTAGGGCTATTATTATTATCATAGCTTGTTATTATCATCATGCTTGTTATTACCAGGATTGACTGAAATTCCCTTCATTAATTAAACATTTCTTGATCATGATCTCTGTGCTATGTGTGGTCAAAGATGATGAAAAACACAGAGCCTGAAATGAATGTATTTTACCTCCCGCATTAACATAAGTACAAAAATATTCACAAAAACAAGTAATTCCTAGAGCATTTCAGGTTGGGACAAAACGTAGAACATAATCATGATAATTAAAGTAGCTCATTTGGCTTTGCATTCACCACTTCTTTCCTAATTAAATCTTGGTATTTTTGAGTGGTTTCTTGAGGGTTCACGAAATAGTTCCCTCAGCTAAAAGATACTCCCTGTATCCTTTGGTTTCAGTTTACCCTACTGGTGTCTCTTTTTATTGCCATCCTCAATAAATCAAATTTGCATCTGTCTTTGGAAGACTTTTTTGAAGGGGAGCAGAGAATTTTTAAATGTTGACTTGATCCTCTAAGCCAGCCTGAGCTTCCCAGTTTGACAGACTCTACCACTACAAATAAATTGTCATATCTATCACTTCACATTTATGCACATTTCATATTTCTTGCCAGGACATTACATAGGTTTTGCAAATACCCCTTCCCATAAATTCACTGATTCCTAAAGCCATTGATGCATGCTGAGGGCATCCAAACTGCTGCTGAACCTAAGAGACCACCCCAGCACCTTACTTTCCTGCTTCTTTCCCATGCCAGCTATCTTTGGCACATGGAGGTGCTTCATGGAATGCACTGAGTGACTGCTCAGTCTGATGTGTCCATCTCTTATTGGTACCTGCTCTTAACCACAGCTCCAAGAAGAGGAGGTACTTTACGTGACATTTGATTATTTAGGCTACAAAATAAGAAGTCCCATCATCTCAACATATCAGGGAGATCTTGATGAAACAGCATTTTATTTTTCTCCTCTCTATTGTTTCTCCTCCCCACCCATGTAAGTCTTAGAAGAGCTGCAGAAAACAATAAGAGAACATCCTATTGCTCTCAAAACAGTGTGGGTGCACGCACATATGTGCATGCCCAGTTGCTCAGTCACATCCAACTCTTTGAGGCTCCATGGACTGTAACCTACCAACCTCCTCTGTCCATGGGATTGTTCAGGCAAGAATACTACAGTGGGTTGTCATTTCCTTCTCCAAGGAATCTTCCTGACTGAAGGATCAAACCTGCATCTTCTGTGTCTCCTTCATTGGCAGGCGGATCCTTTACTATTGAACCACATGGAAAGCTCACATATTTGGTTTTACTCTCTACTTATTCCAGGATGTTCAGAGAACCTTCAGTCAGAGATATATTCCACCACTGCTGCTGCTAAGTCACTTCAGTCATATCTGACTCTGTGCAACCCCATAGACAATAGCCCACCAGGCTCCCCCATCCCTGGGATTCTCCAGGCAAGAACACNCTTCAGTCAGAGATATATTCCACCGCCGCTGCTGCTAAGTCACTTCAGTCATATCTGACTCTGTGCAACCCCATAGACAGTAGCCCACCAGGCTCCCCCATCCCTGGGATTCTCCAGGCAAGAACACTGGAGCGGGTTGCCATTGCCTTCTCCATATTCAGCCACAGGTAACAGAAAATCCCTCAGAGAGCAGTATGCACAAAGAAAGGAAGTAATTGCTGTATGGAACAAGTTCAGGTGTAAGCAATCTAAGTCTGGAGAGAGGCTCAATGGCCTCTGGACCCTTCTATCTTCGGGTTGCACCACCCTTACTGAGGTGTCTCATCTTTAAGGTTGCAAGATGGCAGCAGCACTTCCAAGCATCATGACTGAAATCCAGCCCAAGAGAAGAAAAAAGAGCAAAAAGTTGTGTGAATAACCCTATCTTGTTTAAAGAATTTCCCAGAAATCTTATCTAGCAACTGCCACTTACATTTCACTGAACAGAACAATGCTTCATATTAATCTCCAATTTCAAGGAAGTCTGAAGAAGATAATTTTTTTAAGCAGGTTTCCTACCACTCCCAAATAAAGTAAGTTTTGTCATCAAAGGAGAGAGTAGGTATTAGATAGGTAATTAGCAGTGTCTGCCAAAAGAATAGGGCTTGATATAGCAAAAAAATGTCATCAAAGACATTTGTAAAAGAAAATTTCAAGGTCTAACTTCTAAGAAGAATCTTTGTTTTAGGTTGATCGCACTTTACAAAAAGCATAACAGGATATTAAAGTAGGACATTTTCTTCCACCACAGCTCCTAAGGCCAAGAGTGAAATGATAGGTGTCAAGTACACCTGCATAGCCAGGTAAAATTATGGGCATTCTGTAGAGAATTGGCAGCAGAAATAGCCAAGAACCGGTCTTCCATGCTTTAGCTGAACACGCACCTCCAGCTGTCACACAAAGACTCACCTCAAGTCAAACAGAAGGCCTATAAAAGAATCACCTGTAGGCTCGACTTCTGTCCCATGAAATCAAGGCACCCAGGCACTGGTACCTGCTTCTCTCCTAAGAAAAACAAGAAAATCATGTAAAGCCTCACCCTTGGGACAGAATGAAAAGAGGTAGCTGCCTTTAGAGTAAAATGTACTTCTCCCAAGAACTGGGCAAAAGTATATGTTTTTCAGAACTAAGTGTAGAACCTCATAGGAAAGAAATACCCTAGGTTTATTTGAAACTGGATTTCAACTAAAAGAAGGCCAGGCATGCACACTTGACTGTTGTCATTATGAACTGGATGAGTTATGTCCTGGTTGGCCTGGGGCAATCCTGTGGGACAATTGCTGTCCCAGCATCCCAGCAACTCTACTGATAGCTCCTCTTTACAATCTCAAAAGTGTCCATTTCAGATGACAAATTACATCGTCATTTGGTAATGAAGGACTCTCATTGACACACAGAGCTGGATTATCAGCCTGCAGTTTCTCAAGATCTTAATCTGCGAGGGTCCTAAAACATCACTGGGAAGGTACCTAGCAAAACTACTTATGAGGGATATTGTTTATGTGAGTAATAGAATGACTTCAAGATGCCAATTAAGGAGAAGGAGAGTCATAGGTAGTAACAGCAGATGATTGATAAACTGCTTTCTCAGGATGGTACCTCCAGATAACTGGTGAAACTCATTTTACCAATAGGTAGCTAGTTTGAATGGATCAGAAGGATAGAAAACATGTTATAAGAGATCTGTCTGCATTCTCCAATATAGAATTTAGTGGTAAATATACATTAAACAAGCAGATGGAGGAGATATCAGTTTAAAGTGGAGCTAAATACCTTCTGTAGATTCTCATGTATATTAGTCAAGCTTTGTCATAATTTTTGAAATTATAAAGTATCTGGTGCTTCATTTCTCTACAGCATTATTTTGGGGCTCAAAACACCCACAGGGTGTTTCCTATATGTGAAAATCATCCCTTATGTGTACAGCAGGACCAATACTTGGATAGCAAATCGTCTTTTTTGGATGCAGACTCTGTCACAATTACATTGCTATGCCTCCCAGAATGTAAAGAGGAAAAACAGAGGAGAAAGAAAAGGAGCCAAATAGAGCACATAAGCCACATGGATTAACAATATCTTGACAATAGAGCATTAAATTCTTTGCATCATTGATTTAAAAAACAGTGTTGATTAGGATAAAACTAACCACCTCCTGGACTTCCCAAGTGGCACTAGTGGTAAAGAACCCACCTGTAAGTGCAAGTAGATGTAAGAGATACGGATTTGACCCCCGGCTTGGGAAGATCCCTTGGAGGGGGTCAAGGTAACTCATTCCAGTTTTCTTGCTTGGAGAATCCCCATGGACAAAGGAACCTGGCAGGGTACAGTTCATAGGGTCGCAAAAAGTCACACATGACTGAAGCATTTCAGCAAGCAAGCCAGCAACCACTTCCCAATGGCACCACTTCTAAACACCATCACACTGTGTATTAGAATTTAACATGAATTTTGCTTAGACACAGACATTGAGTTCATAACACCTGCCCTACTGGAAGCCAAGTCTACCAGGTCTACCTAGTTTCCCTAATATTGTCATCTAATAATACTACTGAAGAAATAAATATGGCTGGTCTGGATGGGCTTGTTCTTTGTGAACCCAAGAGAGACTGAACCCTTAGTTGTCATTACTAGCTTTTCTAAATGTCTACATGTTGCAGCATCTTGCTAGGGAACAGTGCCAGCCTTGTCAGGATTTATGAAATCCATCTTTTTTCGTTTGGGAATCAAAATAGCATTTGCCCATTTAGACTTCTGGCATCTCTCTGATTTACCATGATTCTACAAAGATCATACATTTCAATAAAAGTTGCCAGATATTAAATGCTTACTAGATGTCAATCAGTGTGCTGAGNATACGGATTTGACCCCCGGCTTGGGAAGATCCCTTGGAGGGGGTCAAGGTAACTCATTCCAGTTTTCTTGCTTGGAGAATCCCCATGGACAAAGGAACCTGGCAGGGTACAGTTCATAGGGTCGCAAAAAGTCACACATGACTGAAGCATTTCAGCAAGCAAGCCAGCAACCACTTCCCAATGGCACCACTTCTAAACACCATCACACTGTGTATTAGAATTTAACATGAATTTTGCTTAGACACAGACATTGAGTTCATAACACCTGCCCTACTGGAAGCCAAGTCTACCAGGTCNAACTTCTAAGAAGAATCTTTGTTTTAGGTTGATCGCACTTTACAAAAAGCATAACAGGATATTAAAGTAGGACATTTTCTTCCACCGCAGCTCCTAAGGCCAAGAGTGAAATGATAGGTGTCAAGTACACCTGCATAGCCAGGTAAAATTATGGGCATTCTGTAGAGAATTGGCAGCAGGAATAGCCAAGAACCGGTCTTCCATGCTTTAGCTGAACACGCACCTCCAGCTGTCACACAAAGGCTCACCTCAAGTCAAAAAGAAGGCCTATAAAA
The DNA here is from genome assembly GCA_006410735.1 of Raphicerus campestris. Taxonomy (NCBI): domain Eukaryota; kingdom Metazoa; phylum Chordata; class Mammalia; order Artiodactyla; family Bovidae; genus Raphicerus; species Raphicerus campestris. The sequence continues at coordinate 294,651 of SJYW01003154.1, read as the reverse complement.
CAATCACCTGTAGGCTTGACTTCTGTCCCATGAAATCAAGGCACCCAGGCACTGGTACCTGATTCTCTCCTAAGAAATACAAGATAAGAAAATCATGTAAAGCCACACCCTTGGGACAGAATGAAAAGAGGTAGCTGCCTTTAGAGTAAAATGTACTTCTCCCAAGAACTGGGCAAAAGTATATGTTTTTCAGAACTAAGTGTAGAACCTCATAGGAAAGAAATACCCTAGGTTTATTTGAAACTGGATTTCAACTAAAAGAAGGCCAGGCATGCACACTTGACTGTTGTCATTATGAACTGGATGAGTTATGTCCTGGTTGGCCTGGGGCAATCCTGTGGGACAACTGCTGTCCCAGCATCCCAGCAACTCTACTGATAGCTCCTCTTTACAATCTCAAAAGTGTCCATTTCAGATGACAAATTACATCGTCATTTGGTAATGAAGGACTCTCATTGACACACAGAGCTGGATTATCAGCCTGCAGTTTCTCAAGATCTTAATCTGCGAGGGTCCTAAAACATCACTGGGAAGGTACCTAGCAAAACTACTTATGAGGGATATTGTTTATGTGAGTAATAGAATGACTTCAAGATGCCAATTAAGGAGAAGGAGAGTCATAGGTAGTAACAGCAGATGATTGATAAACTGCTTTCTCAGGATGGTACCTCCAGATAACTGGTGAAACTCATTTTACCAATAGGTAACTAGTTTGAATGGATCAGAAGGATAGAAAACATGTTATAAGAGATCTGTCTGCATTCTCCAATATAGAATTTAGTGGTAAATATACATTAAACAAGCAGATGGAGGAGATATCAGTTTAAAGTGGAGCTAAATACCTTCTGTAGATTCTCATGTATATTAGTCAAGCTTTGTCATAATTTTTGAAATTATAAAGTATCTGGTGCTTCATTTCTCTACAGCATTATTTTGGGGCTCAAAACACCCACAGGGTGTTTCCTATATGTGAAAATCATCCGTTATGTGTACAGCAGGACCAATACTTGGATAGCAAATCTTTTTTGGATGCAGACTCTGTCACAATTACATTGCTATGCCTCCCAGAATGTAAAGAGGAAAAACAGAGGAGAAAGAAAAGGAGCCAAATAGAGCACATAAGCCACATGGATTAACAATATCTTGACAATAGAGCATTAAATTCTTTGCATCATTGATTTAAAAAACAGTGTTGATTAGGATAAAACTAACCACCTCCTGGACTTCCCAAGTGGCACTAGTGGTAAAGAACCCACCTGTAAGTGCAAGTAGATGTAAGAGATACGGATTTGACCCCCGGCTTGGGAAGATCCCTTGGAGGGGGTCAAGGTAACTCATTCCAGTTTTCTTGCTTGGAGAATCCCCATGGACAAAGGAACCTGGCAGGGTACAGTTCATAGGGTCGCAAAAAGTCACACATGACTGAAGCATTTCANTCACCCTTGGGACAGAATGAAAAGAGGTAGCTGCCTTTAGAGTAAAATGTACTTCTCCCAAGAACTGGGCAAAAGTATATGTTTTTCAGAACTAAGTGTAGAACCTCATAGGAAAGAAATACCCTAGGTTTATTTGAAACTGGATTTCAACTAAAAGAAGGCCAGGCATGCACACTTGACTGTTGTCATTATGAACTGGATGAGTTATGTCCTGGTTGGCCTGGGGCAATCCTGTGGGACAATTGCTGTCCCAGCATCCCAGCAACTCTACTGATAGCTCCTCTTTACAATCTCAAAAGTGTCCATTTCAGATGACAAATTACATCGTCATTTGGTAATGAAGGACTCTCATTGACACACAGAGCTGGATTATCAGCCTGCAGTTTCTCAAGATCTTAATCTGCGAGGGTCCTAAAACATCACTGGGAAGGTACCTAGCAAAACTACTTATGAGGGATATTGTTTATGTGAGTAATAGAATGACTTCAAGATGCCAATTAAGGAGAAGGAGAGTCATAGGTAGTAACAGTAGATGATTGATAAACTGCTTTCTCAGGATGGTACCTCCAGATAACTGGTGAAACTCATTTTACCAATAGGTAGCTAGTTTGAATGGATCAGAAGGATAGAAAACATGTTACAAGAGATCTGTCTGCATTCTCCAATATAGAATTTAGTGGTAAATATACATTAAACAAGCAGATGGAGGAGATATCAGTTTAAAGTGGAGCTAAATACCTTCTGTAGATTCTCATGTATATTAGTCAAGCTTTGTCATAATTTTTGAAATTATAAAGTATCTGGTGCTTCATTTCTCTACAGCATTATTTTGGGGCTCAAAACACCCACAGGGTGTTTCCTATATGTGAAAATCATCCCTTATGTGTACAGCAGGACCAATACTTGGATAGCAAATCGTCTTTTTTGGATGCAGACTCTGTCACAATTACATTGCTATGCCTCCCAGAATGTAAAGAGGAAAAACAGAGGAGAAAGAAAAGGAGCCAAATAGAGCACATAAGCCACATGGATTAACAATATCTTGACAATAGAGCATTAAATTCTTTGCATCATTGATTTAAAAAACAGTGTTGACTAGGATAAAACTAACCACCTCCTGGACTTCCCAAGTGGCACTAGTGGTAAAGAACCCACCTGTAAGTGCAAGTAGATGTAAGAGACACGGATTTGACCCCTGGCTTGGGAAGATCCCTTGGAGGAGGTCAAGGTAACTCATTCCAGTTTTCTTGCTTGGAGAATCCCCGTGGACAAAGGAACCTGGCAGGGTACAGTTCATAGGGTCACAAAAAGTCACACATGACTGAAGCATTTCAGCAAGCAAGCCAGCAACCACTTCTCAATGGCACCACTTCTAAACACCATCACACTGTGTATTAGAATTTAACATGAATTTTGCTCAGACACAGACATTGAGTTCATAACACCTGCCCTACTGGAAGCCAAGTCTACCAGGTCTACCTAGTTTCCCTAATATTGTCATCTAATAATACTACTGAAGAAATAAATATGGCTGGTCTGGATGGGCTTGTTCTTTGTGAACCCAAGAGAGACTGAACCCTTAGTTGTCATTACTAGCTTTTCTAAATGTCTACATGTTGCAGCATCTTGCTAGGGAACAGTGCCAGCCTTGTCAGGATTTATGAAATCCATCTTTTTTCGTTTGGGAATCAAAATAGCATTTGCCCATTTAGACTTCTGGCATCTCTCTGATTTACCATGATTCTGCAAAGATCACACATTTCAATAAAAGTTGCCAGATATTAAATGCTTACTAGATGTCAATCAGTGTGCTGAGAGCTCTTACATACATTATCCCCTGTATGTAAAGATTAATGGACCCTGTCTAATTGTAACATGTGTGAACACAAAATGCTATTTTTTAAACACTTTTAAGCCAGCATTATAGAATTTCTTTATTTTTTGACAAAACTTGGTTGTCTTCAAGTTCTCCTGTCTACCAAGTCACACTACATCTCTAGTATCCTAAAGGTCATCATCTGAGTCCCTGTTCCAACTGACCTTTGGCAGCCCTGTGTCTTTCACAGGTCTTGAGGATTCCAAGGAGAGTTTACTTAGTCCTGGTGTCATTTGTTAGCACTGAGAATAGCTTTTCTGGACTTTATAAGATGCTTCTCCAGACCACTGTGATGCTCCTCACTTCTACATTCCATTGTTTAAGCAGCCCCTCTCTAATTTGCCAAACAGAGTTAACACTAGGCATTATAATCAATAAACTGGCTTCAGCCCCTGAGACAACACAATCCCACGCCCACCTTAAAATTCAGAAATATGATGGGCATATTACAGTGTGAGAAAAGGAAGGAAGAAGGGAGGCTATCTTTTTTATTTTAAATTCCTCTATTTTTCCCCCATACCCTCACACAGAGATTCCAGTCTCCCATTTGACTTTTTTATGTACCAGAGCCCTCTTTCTGAAAAAAAGAAGTTGGAAAAAACAATATAGGTTGAATCAGTGACCAAGAATAAAAACAATGCAGAATAAAAGGATGTTTCAAGCCACAGAGATGAATCATCTACTGATGCCACAGATACTGCCTTTTTTTGAAGCACCTATTGTGTTCCCTCTTTGGAGTTGTTTATTAGAAACTTAATACCTTCCATGGAGCAAAATTCCCATGCTTTCATGGTGACTTTAATTTCTGAAAACAGGCAAAAGGTGTTTGGAACTAAGTCTGACAATTAAGGTGAGTAATGTGTTTCTAGGTCAAAAACCAGATGTGACAATATTGCAATGATAGTGATGTTTTTTGTAACTGGGGAAGGAGCTGTTAAGGATATTCCCAGAGAGGCACTTACAAAGATGTTTGAGCAATTGCAGTGTGAGTATTTTGAAGCCCAACACGCACCAGGAAACATGGTATCGTGACTAGAACCTTGCCTTGTTGGTTAATTCTAGGGCTAAAGCCACATTCTGCAACTCCCTTTGTCAATTTGAAAACATCGCTTGGTCATTTTTCTTTTCATATTGCTCAGCTGCAATAAGTGAATAATGTCTGCCTTGAAAGAATTGTTGTGAAGGTTCTTATGCCAGATAAGTGGGCCATGGAGCTCAGGAGATAACATTTCTACTTTCACTCTTTCCATGGACAAAGCTAAGACATTTGAAAACCCTTGCCTGCTTCTAATATCAAGGTGGATGTTTTAGAATCAGTAAAAAAAAAAAAAAAAAAAGAATGTCCCTGTTAAAACATTCTGTCTCTATGTTTCAGTGTATACAAGAGCAGAGGAATTAGTTTTTGCATGTTCAGGAGGCAAATACTGAATGGATAAGAAAAAATTTTAAAACACCAATACAGTATACTAACTGATATATATGAAATTTAGAAAGATGGTAACGATAACCCTGTATGCGAGACAGCAAGAGAGACACAGATGTATAGAACAGTCTTTTGGACTCTGTCAGAGAGGGAGAGGGTGGGAGGATTTGGGAGAATGGCATTGAAACATGTATAATATCATATATGAAACAAATCGTCAGTCCAGGTTCGATGCATGATACTGGATGCTTGGGGCTGGTGCACTGAGAGGACCCAGAGGGATGGTACAGGGAGGGAGGGGGGTTCAGGATGGGGAACACGTGTATACCCGTGGCGGATTCATNAAACAAATCGTCAGTCCAGGTTCGATGCATGATACTGGATGCTTGGGGCTGGTGCACTGAGAGGACCCAGAGGGATGGTATAGGGAGGGAGGAGGGAGGGGGGTTCAGGATGGGGAACACGTGTATGCCCGTGGCGGATTCATGTTGATGTATGACAAAACCAATACAATATTATAAAGTAATTAACCTCCAATTAAGATAAATTTATATTATATATATATATATATATATAATTCAAATAGTCATAAACAGTGACTCTGTTGAGATAATCTTACTTGCCTATCGCATACTGTTCATCACTTTGCTGCCTCAGAGGTGAGGAGTCCAGGCTGAGCTGACATAGCAACAGAACCCAGAGTAAACTATACAGATATTTACTGAACTGAAATTTTCTTTTATAGAATGTATTTTTATACACACCTACATGCTACACAGAGAATGAGAACGTGAAGCCTGGGAGAGATATCCAGTTGGGAAATCCTACCTTGGGACAATATAATGAAGAGGTATATAGAACCCTAGTTTCCCATGGTAACAGCCTTTATTGCAGAAATTTTGTCAGCAACCAGGTGTACTGTATTATTTAAATTAAAGCTAATTTAAATAATAATAGAAATAGTTATGAAGCTACTCAGCACTGTACTAAATGCTATGGCCACATGATCATAGCTGCTTTGGTTGAGTATAAAAGTCAGTATCCACATAGTCAAGAATGACTTTTTATGGATACAAATACAGATTATATAGATGTATCAATTACCAAGTAAAAGACATAAGCTTCCCCAAAACGTGCAGGGAGTGTGGATTCCTTTGCACATCCACTGGAGTTGGGAATAGGCCAGGCCAACAAAGTGGAGACTATCAGATGCCAGGGGGAGGAAAAGAGGTCATGAGGGCAAGGAGACAACCCACTATTCTAAAGCAAATCATTTACTTTTGAGTTGCTGGTGATTTTACAAAAGAGATGAGTTCTGCAGCAAGGGCAGCCATGTTTCACCAGCAGGCAGAGTTATGGGGTCAGTCTGAATTCCATAAAGCTGCAGAGGCTTGTGAAAGGCACTATATGGGCCTCAATAAACAACAATGATCAGGTTAACCTCTTGCTTCCGAGATGCTCCTAACTTTCTGTTTGCAGCAGGACCTGATTTTGAGCATGGTTAACAGCATTCCCCACTGATGCTGCCCTTTACAAAGCAAATGCATTGTGACAAAAGGACAGAAGATAATCTCAGAAACTAAGTCCACTTTGATGAGTATAAATATTGGACTTTAGTGTGAAGGTTTTTTACATTATCGCCATCCCATTTAAGCCAAATAAAGAGAAAGCACTCCTCGACAGAGGTTCTGTTTTGTTTAGAGTCCCTCTGTTGGGTTTCTGCTCTTAGTAGTTATATAACAAAGTGGTGGCATAACATATAGAGGCAGTGGGACGAGAGTTGAACATACCTGTATTTGAAGCCATAATGAGAGCTTGGAGGTAACAAGGTGGGTGATTTGGATAATAATTAATAACCTGAGTTCCAGCACCACTGAAGCAGCATGCAAATTCAATGACCCTGCAGTGGCACCTCTTGAAGAAGAAGGTGCTTTATTGCCTCTGCCAGGCGTTCCCTTCTCAGCTGTGATTCCTTCCAGCCTCGGTGGTTTGCATATTGCGGCTAAACATTAAGCAGTAATGAATGACAACCCAGCCACTCTGCACACTGCAGTGAGAAGCTGCCATAATTGGCTCCCCCGTCTTCACTGTTCCCTCCCTCTCTGCAGAGGAGAGGAGGCCACTGATGGCAAGCACTTTGACAAAATGCAAAGGGCATGGGAGCCACTGCTATAATACTCAGAGGACACAGAAGTGATTGTGCCAAATCCATACTTATACTTTCCCCAAAGATACAGAGCCTACTGACTGGAGATATGAAGTATGCAGTTCCCCTTACACTCTGGGAAGTACAAGATTCTAAGGGACCACGTAAGTATTGGAATTCTTGATATATGTACATGCTTTCTGGGCTTCTTACCCTACTTTGGGTTTGGGTTTAGATTGCAAAATTGTAGGAATAAGAAGATCCACAAGAAAGGACACGAACACTAATTTGGATTTTGTTCTCTCTGATCGTATCTAAGATTTTTGTTGTTGCTATTTTTAATGTCAGACTGAGTGCTCAGCCCTCTGTTCTAATTTAACTCTGCCACTACACAGATGATCCTGAACAAGCTGGATAACCATTCTGAATTGCAAATAGCAATAATCTCAGTCAAAGGTACTGAAAATGAAATGAAATAGTAAGTTTAAGAATATATCTAAAACTTAAAGCCATATAAACAAAAGTTCTATTCATGTCTAGCTTCCATCCCATATCTCAAATTTTAAACTTTTTATGTTGCAATACAATAAAAGGCCTACTTTCTATATTTTGAATTCTTTAATAAGGATAAGCCTCTGACACTTAGATTTAACTGCAAATTAAATTCTGTATTTTTTACTAGTTGACAGACCCAATGACTAGCTTAACTAGAGGCCTAGGAATAAGATCGATAACAGACAGTAAACATTAGCTCAGTGACCTCTTCAATATTGAACATTGAAACTATTTTTTTTTATTTATTGAAATATAGTTGATATACGACATTGTATTAGTTTCATGTATATATATAGCAAAGTGATTCAGTTATACATATACATATATGTATATACATTCTTTTCTAGATTCTTTTCTATCATAAGCTATCACAAAATACTGAATGTAGTCCCCTCTGCTACATAGTAGATCTTTGTTGGTTATCTATATAGTACTACTATACTATACTATACTATACTATACTACTATATAGTGGTGTTTATATTTTAAAACTAAGCTCCTAATTTACCCTCCACTTTTTCCTTTGGTAACCATAAGTTTGTTTTCTATGTGAGTTTATTTCTGTTTTGCAAATAAATTCATTTATATCATTTCTTAGGTTTCTCACATAAGCATTATCATATGACATTTATCTTTGCCTGACTTCACTTAATATGATAATTTCTAAGCTCATCCATGTTGCTGCAATTGGCATTATTTCATTCTTTTGTATGCAGGTCAGGAAGCAACAGTTAGAACTGGACATGGAACAGACTGGTTCCAAATAGGAAAAGNATGATCTTAGTTTTCTGAATGCTGAGTTTTAAGCCAACTTTTTCACTCTCCTCTTTCACTTTCACCAAGAGGCTCTTTAGTTCCTCTTCACTTTCTGCTCTAAGGGTGGTGTTATCTGCATATCTGAGGTTATTGATATTTCTCCTGGCAATTTTGATTCTAGCTTGTGCTTCATCCAGCCCAGCATTTTGCATGATTCTTTCTTAACTATCCTCTATTCAGTCATTTCAAGAAAGAAGACATTCTTTCATTTGGACATTAATTAATTTCTTGTGCTGAGAATACTTACATTCTTAGAACTGAAAAAAACTTCACATATCACATTTTAGATGAGGAAACTGATATTGAAGATAATTTGCCATGAATAAAATTACCCAGTCCCATTCAAATCTTTGGAATTAGTCTATTTTTTTTTTCACTTAGAGATATTAATGGGTTATTTCAGGGTAAGTTATATGTTGCTATTTACACTTCAGTAACCTCAGATATGCAGATGACACCACCCTTATGGCAGAAAATGAAGAGGAAGTAAAAAGCCTCTTGATGAAAGTGAAAGAGGAGAGTGGAAAAGTTGGCTTAAAGCTCAACATTCAGAAAACGAAGATCATGGCATCTGGTCCCATCACTTCATGGGAAATAGATTGGGAAACAGTGGGAAAAGTGGCTGACTTTATTTTTCTGGGCTCCAGAATAACTGTAGATGGTGATGGCAGCCATGAAATTAAAAGGTGTTTGCTCCTTGAAAGGAAAACTATTACCAACCTAGACAGCATATTATAAAGCAGAGACATTACTTTGCCAACAAAGGTCCGTCTAGTCAAGGCT
>SJYW01003154.1:266209-280103 GCA_006410735.1 Raphicerus campestris | reverse complement strand
GGCGCTTGCGCTGCCTATCCGCCGGGGACCCGCTGCTGGATTCGTATTCCCTTGGTTTTAATCACCCATTTTTCCTTCCTGTCCTGTTGCCGTCCGTGCTTCCCAGGTTCGACCTATACACGGCTGTGTGAGAGTTTCCTGGAGATTGGAGCTCTCTCTTCTTAACAGTCTCTTCCCGGGACAGGCTTCCCTTCCCGGGACGGGGCTCCCTCCCTACCTCCTTTGTCTTTTTTCTCGTCCCTTATATTTATTCCTACCTGTTTTTGTAGCCGATGATCTGCTTTGCTGGATGCCTGATGTCCTCTGCCAGCATTCAGAAGTTGTTTTGTGGAGTTTATTCAGCTTGAAATGTTCTTTTGATGAAGTAGCGAGGGAGAGAGTGTTCTCCCCATCCTATTCCTCCGCCATCTTCCTTTAGTTTTTTAAAAAATCTCCCTACTGTTCTGTACAGTGACTGCATCAATTTCCATTCCCACCAACAGTGTGTGTGTGTGGGGGGGGGTTCCTTTTCTCTACATATTTTCAGGATGTATAATTTGTGGGCTTTTTGATAATGACCACTGTGACCAGTCTGAGATGATACCTCATTGAAACTTTGATTTTTATCTATAATTATCAATGTTGAGCACCTTTTCATGTGTCTGTTGAATATCTATATGTCTTCTTTAGGGAAAAGGATAAAAGAAAGACAAAAACTTCTAGAAAGCAAATACTTGGTGCTTACATGTATAACACATAGTTATACTGCTGTTCTTTCAATTGTAGGTACTAGAAATTTAACTAAGATCATCATTTGATATTCAATCGTTTCATAGAGTTATTTGAATCACATTTAGAATAGTTATTTAACTTGGTAATTTATAAGTACAGGGATTTCAAATGAATAAATTAATACCATGGTGAGCAGTTCAGCCAAATCATTAAAAGCAAAGGCTTTTAACAGAGACTATAAGGAACAACAATTTCTTGGAAAGTGATTAACAGGATAACCTTGATTTAGACAGATCAGTCACCAAACACTGCACAAACATTGCACAGCCAAGATGTGATTAGCAGAGGAAGAGGTTGTATCATACGGTTGGAGAAGAAGCCAAAGTTCAGATCACTTAGGAGTTTGTGGTAGAGACGGATAGTAGTCTCTTCCCTTACAGGACAAGCTAGAATTTTTTTTGAGGTTTGAAATGTTCTTGAATAGAATATCATCTTTCTTAACCTCCTTTGAATATAAATATGGACATGTGATTAGATTCTGCCCAAGGAGGCTTAGCAAAACTTATCTAAGAACACCGAGAAAGCTTTCTTCAACTCTTATTCTTTATCCCCTCTTTTCTTTTCCTTTCTTCCCATTTGAAAAATACATGTAATGGCTGCAGGTTCTCTTAGGTTATGACCATGGGCCACACTGAGGATGGATGCCAAGGTGAAGAATGGCAGACTAACACAGTTGAGTGGCCCAGGGTCCCTCATGACTTTCTGGAGCCACCAAGCCACTACTAGATGAATGTATTCAGAGTTCTTCTAAGTGAAAGAATAAATCTTTGATTTGTTTAAATTCCACAGCTGAATATCTGTTTCAGCAGCTGAACACAATCTCTTGTAGACACAGACATCAAAAAAGGACCTTTATTTTCCCTGTGATAAGAAGCCAAGAAACTTTTTTTAAAACATAAATTTATTTATTTTAATTGGAGGCTAATTATTTTACAATATTGTATTGGTTTTGCCATACATCAACATGAATCCACTAGGGGTATACACATGTTCCCCATTCTGAACCCTCCTGCCACCTCCCTCCCCTACTATCCCTCTGGGTCATCCCAGTGCACCAGCCCCGAGCATCCTGTATCATGAATCAAACCTGGACTGATGATTCATTTCACATATGATATTATACATGCTTCACACATAAAACACAAGATCCAATTCACATATTTTAAAAAGAAAACTGACTGTTCTAAGGAGAATGGATTGAAGCAGAAGAAAAGAGGAAAAGCAAGGAGGTCAGTTAGAAATGTTCAGCCTTAGTTCAAATGAGAAATCAATGTAGCTTTGAGTTGGGTGTTGCCAATAAGAATGGGGAGAATAAATATTTTGGAGGTTGAAAATCTAGGGGATAGTGAAAGATTTGATGAGTGGTGAGAAAGAAGCAGATTACTTACCAATAAACTTCAGGTTTTTAAACTGTTATTTAAAACCACTTTAGTTGAGATTGTGGGAAAATAAAAGGAAAATAAAGGAAAGCTATGCAAAATCCAACATTTAGAGGTAAAGTTAAAAAGGAAAAGCCATCAGTGAAAACTGAGATGGCGATGCCTGAGAAGTAAGGGAAAAAAGGAGTGTGGGGTTACAGAACACAAGAGAGAAGAAAGTTTTAAGAAGGAAAAAATGGCCAGAGGTGTTGAATGCTGTTGAGGATTCAAGTAAGATGAGACTCAAGAAAATATTAATCAAATATGGAAACATGGTAGCCAACATGACGGTAGCTAATTGTAGACATGAAAACCAGATTGAATGGGTTAAGGAGTTCTGACAAACTCTTCCACTAAAAACAACTAGAAAAGCTGGGATATGCTCACACAGATACACACATTTATCTGCTTGGGTCATTATAAATATAACAAAGTTCTAACTAATCATGCAACCAAGATCCAGAAGAATGTAAGCCAAAGAGTTGAGCACAGCATTTGAGGAAATTTCCTCTTCTCAGCATCTCCTTTTCCCAGGAGAGGAAGCTGAAAGAGGACAAGAAAACAAAATCAGAGTCCTGGGACTGCCAGTAAGGAGAGCACTAGTGACTCTTCCTCCTCTGTGCTCAACAGGAAAAAGCTACAAAGTAAAAGTAACAGTGACTCAGCATTCGAGAGGTTCTTGTTCAAATACTGAATTAATTCAAATCTAAAATCTATAGGCATTGACCTGTATTACCTAAATTATCTAAAATCTATAATTACTTTGCCCCTAGTAGGCTGTGATGCAAACTAAATCCCCTGAAAGAAGAATATCACTCTTTTCTCAAATTATTTCTATAAACTGTGACAAAATAATACCAGCCTGGCACTTTAAAAATATTCAAGTGCATATGACGGAAAGCTACATTAAATAATAAACAATAGCATACTTTAAGGCAAAAAGCAATGCTGCAGACTGAGAACATTTTAAAATGAAGGAAAGGTAAATTCACCAGGAAAATAAAACAATTTAAACTTCTTTATGGTTAATAATAACCCAAAACAGACATAAAATTTTGAAATATTGACAGAACTGAAGAATTACATAAATTGTCCAATCATTATGCAAGATTAAGTGTTTTTTCTCAACAACTAATAGGACAAACAGGTATTTTTTTAAAGATTAGGAGGATATAGAGGATTTGAACATGATTAGTAAATTTTATCTAATCGACAAAGCACTGTGCACTTCAGAATACAAATTCTTTCAACAACACAGAGATAATTACCAAAATTAACCATAAAGTACATCACAGCAAACTCAAAAGTATTGAGACTATGTTGCTTTTTCCCTATTATAATATCAAAAGCTAGAAATCAACAATGAAAAGATAACTATAAATCCCTATATTCCAAGTGTTAGTAAATTAATCAACATACTATTTGTTTGTTTTTCTAAATTTTAAGTTTGTATCATATATTTTTAAAGTTAGTACATATTTCCTAGTTCTATTCATTGAAGAGGCCCAGAAGAGGCCCAAACCAAAAAGAAATAAACACCACTAGAGCCCGTGTTATGGTCTCTAAATGTCATTTCTCACTAAAGAAACCAATAATCTTTGGATTTCAAGCATCTAATCAATATATCTTTAAATAACATGATTCAAAGAAGAAATCTCAATGGAAATTTGCTGACAATGAAAATATAACACTTAATAATTTGCAGCAAGTGGTTAACGGTATGCCACATCAAAGAAATGTGGTCATGCCTTAAAATTAAGGAACTAGTAATAGATTTCAAAAGTTAGAAAAGCCTTGTTGGTACTCATTGTTGCTAAGTCATGTTGACTCTTGGAAACCCAGTGGATTACTGCACACCAGGTTTCTCTGTCCTTTACTATCTCCCAGAGTTTGCTCAAATTCATGTCTGTCAATTTGGTGATGCCAAAGTCATGTTGACTCTTTGCAACCCAGTGGATTACAGCACACCAGGTTTCGCTGTCCTTTACTATCTCCCAGAGTTTGCTCAAATTCATGTCCATCGATTTGGTGATGCCATCCAATCATCTTATTCTCTGTTGCCCCTTTCTTCTCCTGCCCTCAATTTTTCCCAGCATCAGGGTCTTTTCCAGTGAGTTGGCTGTTTGCATCAGGTGGCCTAAATAGTCGAGGTTCACCTTCAGCATCAAGCCTTCCAATGAATATTCAAGCTTGATTTACTTTACGATTGATTGATTTTACCTCCCTGGTGTCCAAGGAATTCTCTAAGGTCTCCTCCAGCACCAGGGTTTGAAAACATCAATTGCTCAGTGTGATTATAGTCCAACTCTCACATGCATATGTGACTACTGGAAAAACCATAGCTTTGACTATCTGGACCTTTTACAGCAAAGTGATGTCTCTGCTTTTTAATATACTATTTAGGTTTGTCATAGCTTTTCTACCAAAGAGCAAGCATCTTTCAATTTTGTGGCTGCAATCACCATCTGCAGTGATTTTGGAGCCCAAAAAATTAAATCTGCCACTGTTTTCATTTTTACCTATCTATTTGTCACAAATGATGGGGAAAGATGCCATGATCTTAGTTTTTTGAATGTTGAATTTTAAGTCAGCTTTTTCAATCTCTTCTTTCATCTCCATCAAGAGGATCTCTAGTTTCTCTTTGCTTTCTGCCATATGGATGGTATAATCTGCATATCTGAGGTTATTGATATTTCTCCCAGCAATCTTGATTCCAGCTTGTGATTCATCCAGCATGACATTTCATGTGATGTACTCTGACTAGAAGTTAAATGAGCAGGGTAACAATACACAGCCTTGCCATACTCCTTTCGCAATTTTGAACCAGTCCATTGTTACATGTCAGTTCTAAATGTTGCTTCTTGACCTGCATACAGGTTTCTCAGGAAGCAGGTAAGCTAGTCTGGTATTCCCATCACTTGAAGAATTTTCCAGTTTGTTGTGATCCACACAGTAAAAAGCTTTAGTGTGGTCAATAAAGTAGATGCTTTTCTGGAAATCCCTTGCTTGCTCTACGATCCAAGGGACATTGGCAATTTGATCTCTAGTTCCTCTGCCTTTTCTAAATCCAACTTGTACATCTGGAAGTTCTCAGTTCATGTACTGCTGAAGCCTAGCTTGAAGGATTTTGAGCATTTCCTTGCTAGCATGTAAAATGAGCACAATTGTGCAGTAGTTTGAGCATTCTTTGGCATTGCCTTTTTTTGGGATTGGAATGAAAACTAACTTTTTCCAGCCCTGTGGCTACTGCTGAGTTTTCCAAATTTGCTGGCATATTGAATTCAGCACTTTAACAGCATCATATTTTAGAATTTGAAGTAGCTCAGCTGGAATCCCATCACCTCCACTAGTTTTGTTCATAGTAATGCTTCCTAAGACCCACATGACTTTACACTCCAGGATGTCTGGCTCTAGGAGAAGAACAATTAGTGATGATATATTGTAAAATGGAAAAAAATAAAAAGAATATAAAAACAATATTACATAGTGTAATTTAAATTCTATGAAATTAAAGGAATAATTTTCAAATGTTAGCATACCCATAGAAGAAAATTTGGAGGAAAATAGAATATAGGAAATGCTGGGTTGGAAAGTGAAGTGTCTGAAATGGATAGTTTCTGGTGATGGCAAGACTCAGGTTATGACCTTGGGAAAGAGTGGCTTAAGTGCAGTAAAAAAAAGTAGTTCAACAGAGATAAGATCAAAGAACTACCTGATCTGCAGTGGAGATGTGTCCTTATATTAGAGCATCTAAACCACCATCAGGGAATACTGGTTTCTGAAACGGCTCAAAATTCAGTATATAAGTACTGAGCTTCATCTACTGTGATTTTATAGTTAGCTCAATTTTAGTTTTTACTAAAGACATAGAACTATGAAATTTTCCTCTGTCTCTGCCTCTGGAAATGCCTACTACCTGATTTACTCTGGAAATGGCTTTACCTTATTTGCCCACTCCTAGACATCTCTTCTGTTTCCTAGAAACTTCATAATCTGCCTATGATGCACTTCAGTTCAGTTCAGTACAGTCGCTCAATTGTATCCGACACTTTGCAACCTCATGAATCGCAGCACGTCATGCCTCCCTGTCCATCACCAACTCCCAGAGTTCACCCAAACTCATGTCCATGGAGTCGCTGATGCCATCCAGCCATCTCATCCTCTGTCATCCCCTTCTCCTCCTGCTCCCAATCCCTCTGAGCATCAGAGTCTTTTCCAATGAGTCAACTCTTCACATGAGGTGGCCAAAGTACTGGAGTTTCAGCTTCAGCATCAGTCCTTCCAAAGAACACCCAGGACTGCTCTCCTTTAGGATGGACTGGTTGGCTCTTCTTGCAATCCAAGGGACTCTCTAGTGGAAAAGAATTTAGCCTTTCCTTGTGGCTCAGAGGTTAAGCGTCTGCCTCCAATGCGGGAGACCCAGGTTCGATCCCTGGGTCACGAAGATCCCCTGGAGAAGAAAATGGTAACCCACTCCAGTATTCTTGCCTGGAGAGTCCCATGGACGTAGAAGCCTGGTAGGCTACATCCACGGGGTCACTGAGCGATTTCACTTCACTTCAGGTTTTAGTGAGGCTAAAATAACTTTCAGAATAGGTCAAAACTGAAAATATTTTACCATTAAGAAAAGTTGTCTCCACTAGGCTTCCTCTAAGTTAACATCAGATGCTTTCTTCTAATGGCACCATCTTTAAAATTTTCTTTTCAATCCTATTCTTGCATGCATGCATGTGTGCTGAGTCATTTCAGTCATGTCCAACTCTTTGCGACGCTATGGACAGTAGCCCACAAGGCTCCTCTGTCTGTGGGATTCTCCAGGCAAGAGTACTGGAGTAGATTTCCATACCCTCCTCCAGGGGATCTTCCTGACCCAGGGACTGAACCAGTGTCTCCTGTGTCTCCTGCATTGCAGGTGGATTCTTTATCCACAGCAACTTCTGAAAAGTTCCTTCAGTTCTCTTACATGTAGTCAACTTCAACTTTGTGATAGCATGTTCTTCAATGGCCTTATAAATTAAGCTTTTCATTTCCTAAGCAGTTGTTGAATATACATATTATGGGGATTCAACATGTTCCAGTCTGTTTCTGAGGTACAGGTACAACAGATCTTGACTCCAGGGAGTTCTCTTGGAATTTAGTGTCAAGGAAGCTACTAGAACACTTGTAGTTAGGCTTAGGCTTCTCTGGGTTAAAGACTAGAGGAGTGCTGTCTAATAAAGTTTTCTGTAATGATGGGAAAGTTCTATACAGAATATGGCAGCCTATAGTCACATGTGCTCATTAAAATAAAAGTAGCTGAAATTAAAATTTAGGCCCTCAATCACACTAACTTCATTTTAGGTATCCCACTCCAGAGAAAGAGTGACCAGCATTTCCAAGTACAGAAAATGTTTGTTTTCATCCACAAGGATAATTGAAGGTTAAGATCCCAACACTTGCAATAGCCAGAATGCTTCTTGCTGATCCATCATAGGCTCCCTGTGCAAACTTCCCCAGCTGTGTTTGAGGTCCATCTTCTGGTCCTAGGTGCTTCCCAGGCACCCAGAGTGGGACCTCTCCAGGTCTGCAGTCCCCGGAACTTTTAGCCTGTGCATCAGTGCAGGACTTACATTCAGGCAAAGGGATTAGGGGTCTAAACGCCAAACCCATTTCTTGTCTGTCTGTCTGTATCTTGCTTCCAGCTCAGAAATAGTTCCCAGTCTCTGCTCTTTAGGTCCTCGGACACAAAAGCTCCATTTGTCTTTTATAAACCTAGAATGGTATTTGATGAAACAGTGAAAACAATTTGCAAGTACATCCTTATAACATAGACTTTTTACCTCCACTAGCAATTCTTGAAAAAGCCAAATACTTGAAACAATATGACCCAATTCCAGGGTCCAAAAGTTAAAGGAAATAACTTCACTCTTTCCTAAAACATAAAATTGACTAAAAGTACCCAAAACAAGGCCAAATGACTAGGAAACTACTTATCTACAAGCATCAGGTGAATTTTTCTACCTTGCTTCCTCAATTATTCACATATTACAATATATAGAAATGCCCATTAAAAGTTAAATCTAATTCCCTATCCCACAGTATGACAAAGGATTTTACCTAAACCACTGTTGAAAAGAAACAATGCACTTATTAATAAATAAATATTTCTGGAAATGCCCAGAGTACACCCCCATTGA
This sequence comes from Raphicerus campestris, assembly GCA_006410735.1. NCBI lineage: Eukaryota > Metazoa > Chordata > Mammalia > Artiodactyla > Bovidae > Raphicerus > Raphicerus campestris. Next base: position 271,738 of record SJYW01003154.1, on the reverse strand, counting down.
TAGTTCAAGTCTCAGCATTCCTACTGCCAAACAACCTTGTGTTTTTTTTCTTCCAGGTCTATTAAGATATAATTGAACTATAATATTGTGTAAGTCTAAGATGTACAATGTGTTAATTTGGTACACTTACATATTGTAAAATAATTACCACATAAAGTTAGCTAACACCTCCACCATGTAACACAATAGTCAATATTTCTTTCTGGGAAGAACATATAAGGTCTGCTTTCTTAGAAACTCTCAAGTAGTATTAATATATAATGCGATATTATTAACTGCAATCATCATGTTGTAGATTGGATCCCCAGAATTTATTTCTCTTATAACTGTAAGTTTATTCTTTGACCTATATCTCCCCTTTTCCCCCACTACTCAGCCCCAGGTACCACAAATCTAGTCTCTGTTTCACTTTTTAGAGTCTGTATGTAAGTGGTATTTTATATATATCTGTCTTATTTCACTCAGAATAATGCCCTCGAGTTCCAACCATATTGTCACCAGAGAGGATTTCCTTTTTTCTTGTGACTGAATAGCCTCCCATCATGAGTGTATGTGTGCATGTGCCTATGTGTATGTGTATCTCACAGCTTTTTATCTATTCATCCATTACCTAATTATCAATATAAGTTCAGTGAATGACATTTCTGAAGTTCTAACATTTAATGCACAAATGTGTTTCAAGATTCCTGAACACTTAGTATAGCATCTTGTTCTCATTTTCTTAAGAAGTTTTAGATAAAAGAAAATAACATAAACTTCTTTTAGATTGGAATTCCTCTTATGTACTGTTAGTGCACAGTTTTTGGCTATGCTTTAAGAGAGAGAGGTTTTAATTATATGTGCTCAGTGAATTTAGAGTTATGATATCAGGCAAAATGTACTGTATAATGCAGAGTGTCTGCTCCCCAGAATTAATCAAATAGAAAAGTCTGCATTCAGAACCAAACTTTGCTTTCACTTACACATGCACAATCCTCCTTGCATTAAGTTCAAAAAAGAAAAAAAAAATAGTGAACTTGGTCTTTCTTGACTCTGAGACTCCCTTTTATTTCAAATGGTAAATAGATTTTTGTGCATCTCATTTCTGGTATACGAGCGATGGACAATTATATGAAGTATGAATAATACTGCATTTTTGCCTTCCCTATGTTTTGAATAACATAAGATCACTTAAGACTTCAAGTCTAATTTTTGCTCAAGATAGATTGTTTATTGATTTCTGTAACTTATAAGAAGTGCCTAGGTAAGCACATTTGACTGCCTGGGATAAGATTAATCAAACTCTCTTTTCAACTCTATTATTGTAAAATCACTTCAGTAGTAGCCACAAAGAGTGTCTCCGGGCTAGCAAAAAGCTTTATACCTCTCTTACCTTACGATATTCATCAGTAACTACCAAACCTAAACTAAATAGTACTTAATCTAAACATTAAGTGTGCTTTCTTGGCAAATTAGCTTTCTTTCTATGCAAATCAACGTTTTCTTAGCACACCTACCCCACCTTAACGATCCCATGTATATAGAAATTCTTGATCTTCCTCTGCACTACTAAAACTCAAGGCACTGTGAGGGGGACACGGCAAGACATCTGTCATAATACTGATTAGCAGATTTGACTTCATTCTCTGATCTGTTGGGAGGGAGAAAGTTTAATAAAGGAAAGTTTCTACCTTTACTAAATTCTCTATCTTCATCTTTCTCAAAGCTAGAAGAGGAGAGCTCTTTGGTAAGGATTCATATATGACAAAACCCAATCACAACCAGCTCCAGTGAATATGCACCTTAGTAGAGAAACACTGAAGGATCGGTACTATTTCTCCAGTCACAGAAGAGAGGGGACGCTATTTCAGCAACAGAATGAAGATTCAGTTCAGTTCAGTTCAGTTCAGTCGTTCAGTCGTGTCTGACTCTTTGTGATCCCGTGAATTGCAGCATGCCAGGCCTCCCTGTCCATCACCATCTCCTGAAGTTCACTCAGACTCACATCCATCGAGTCAGTGATGCCATCCAGCCATCTCATCCTCCATCGTCCCCTTTTCCTCCTGCCCCTAATCCCTCCAAGCATCAGAGTCTTTTCCAGTGAATCAACTCCATGCATGAGGCGGCCAAAGTATTGAAGTTTCAGCTTAATAGTTGGGAAAAATCAGTAATGAGTACCCAGGTTTGGGGATGGGTGCAACAAAGTTTCAAGTACAGTAATAGGCAGAGAAAACAGAGATCAAATTGCCAACATCTGCTGGATCATGGAAAAAGGAAGAAAGTTCCAGAAAAACATCTATTTCTGTTTTATTGGCTATGCCAAAGCCTTTGACTGTGTGGATCACAAGAAACTGTGGAAAATTCTGAAAGAGATGGGANTACTCAGCCATTAAAAAGAATACATTTGAATCAGTTTTAATGAGGTGGATGAAACTGGAACCTATTATACAGAGTGAAGTAAGCCAGAAAGAAAAACACCAATACAGTATACTAACACATATATATGGAATTAAAAAGATGGTAATGATAACCCTGTATGTGAGACAGCAAAAGAGACAAAGATGTATAGAAGTCTTTTGGACTCTGTGGGAGAGGGAGAGGGTGGAATGATTTGGGAGAATGGCATTAAAACATGTATATTATCATATATGAAATTAATCACCAGTCCAGGCTTGATGCATGATACAGAGTGCTCAGGGCTGGTGCACTGGGATGATCTAAAGGGTGGGATGGAGAGGCAGGTGTGAGAGGGGTTCAGGATGAGGAACACATGTACACTCATGGTGGATTCATGTCAGTGTATGGCAAAATCAATACAATATTGTAAAGTAATTAGCCTCCAATTAAAATAAATTTATATCAAAAATTTTAAACTATAATATAAAAAAGACTTTCAGACTCTCCAGAATAAAATAAGAACTCATACACTGAGAGGGATCAGCAGGTTCCAGAAAAAATTGGCATAGAAAGATGAACTCTGAGACATAAAGTAAAAATATTCAAGAGCTCTGGAAGGAAAAGATAAAATAAATTATAGAGGCAAGAGAATTCGATTATCAGATTTCTCAAAAAGCAACATAAAAGGCAAGATAATAATGGAGCAGTATTTTCAAGGAACTTAAGGGAGAAAACTGTGTGAACCAAGAAAATTATATCTGGTGAATCTGCCACTCAAGTTTTAAGATTATAGAACAGTTTTGCATGTGCCTGAACTCAGGAAATACTTAGTAGGGGTTCCTTCCTATGAGCCTTCTAAAGGATGAGCTTCATCCAATCAAAAGATCATTGGAGAAATGTCCCAGGGTGAGGCGTCATCTCTTATTTACTTTAAGATCCTAAGGGCTAATGTAATTGTATAGGGAGTACTGAATTTGGAAAATTATCATTGTGCAACCAACATGGTAAATATTAGGTTCAGCAAGAATCAATGAAATCTCAGAGAATTTTGCTATGAAATTTGCTATAAATAATTTATTTATTTAATGTTAAAGAATATTACAGAAATTAAATTTATTATTAAGAACATTCCAACAAAAAACCTCCAGGTTAAGATGGCTTAATTCTAAGTTTCATCAAACAATTTAGAAATAAATATTAAGCCTATGCAACCAATTTCAGAAAACAGAGAAAAGGATATGCTGCCAATCCACTATTTAAGACCAACATTCAGAAGACAATACAATAAAATAAACCACAGAAAACTACAAGATCAAGTCTTATGCCGGAAAAGCACTGGACCACCATGATGAGATATCACTACACACTTTATATAATGGCTAAAGTTTAAAACCTGGCATATCAAATGCTGATGAAGAGGTAGAGCAACTGGAAGTCTCATATATTGCAAATTGGAATGTAAAAATTTACAACCACTTTGTGAAACAATGTACCAGTTTCTTATGAAGGTACACATACACTTACCATATGGCACAGAAATTCCTCTGTTATGTATATAGTCAAGAAAAGTAAAAATATTTGTCCACAGAAAGACTTGATCATGAATAATTATAAGCAGCTTTATTCACAGTAGCTGTAAATTGGAAACAGTTGAAATGCACATCAACAGGTGAATGGATGAACAAATTTTGGTACACAATAAAACTGTTGCTTAGTCCGACTGTTTTGCGACCCTGTGGACTGTAGTCTGGCAGGTTCCTCTGTCCGGGGGATTTCCCAGGCAATAATACTGGAGTGGGTTGCCAGTTCCTTCTCCAGGGGCTCTTCCTGACCCAAGGATAAAATCAGCATCTTCCACTTCAGCTCCAGAGTTCACGGCTGCCCAGCCTGAGGTGGCAGACTGGTCCGAAGGCGTGCAGGTGCCTTCCATGCCCATTCAGCAGTTCCCCACTGAAGACTGGAGTGCTCAGCCTTCCACTGAAGACTGGTCTGCAGCCGCCACCGCCCAGGCCACAGAATGGGTAGGGACCACCACCGAGTGGTCGTAAGCTGTTCTTCCAAACACTCAGAGAACTTGCACCAAAATGGAAATTTGATGGAAAATAAACTGTTTCTAAAAAAAAAAAAAAACAGCATCTTCTGCACTGGCAGGTGTATTCTTCACCACTGAGCTACCAGGGAAGCCAATCATATGCAATTACCATACAAGAGAATACTGCTCGACATTAAAAGCAATAACTACTTAAATGGCAACCACATGGATAAATTGCAAAAAAAAATGTTAAGTATAAGAATTCATATCTATGATCTCATTTATGTGGAATTACAGGTGAGGAAAAATTGATCTACAGTGACTGAAAGAAAAGCAGAAGTTCCCTGAGGCTAAGTATTGACTGCATACAGGCATGACAAGATACCCTGGGATATTGGAAATGTTCTATATAATGACTGAGGTGTGGTTACTTGAGGACAAATACTCATCAAACTCCTTGAACTGCAAACTTAAAATGGGAACATTTTATTATATGCAAAATATGCTTCAATAACATTGATTAAAAATCCCACTTGTCCTTAAAAATCATGCTGAAATACTACCTTTTCCATGAACCCTCCCAAGTCTCCAAACTCACTGGGTGTGCTTCTTCCTCTTCCTCCCACAGTCCATCATCAATACCTATATTATAGCTCTCCATAAATCTGCTTTACACTATAGCTGATGACGTGTGTACTCTTCTCTCCCACTTGAGTTTACATTCCCTGTTTATCTCTTAAAAATCTGTCTTCCACCTGAAATGATTCTTGTTAATGTCAATAATTGCCAAGTACAACAGTCACAGTGCAGTTCTTATCATAGTTAATTTCTTCTTGGCAACCAATGCTTTTGAGCACTTATTTTTCCTCAAACTATCCAATTCGTTTGTTTGTTATTACATTCTCCATCATTTCATATTATGGTTCTTTTTTCAACTTACCAAAACAATGATGTCCCCTAGGATTTTCCTCTTGATCTTTCTCACTGACAGTCTTCCCGGACAACACTTTTCCCCCCAACAATTTCTACCACCGCCATACTGATAACTCCAAAATATATTTTTTTACTTTTAGTTCTTTTAAATAAAAATCACTGTGGACAGCAACTGCAGCCATGAAATT
>SJYW01003154.1:227692-243519 GCA_006410735.1 Raphicerus campestris | reverse complement strand
TTTTTTTTTTCAGCCAAAGCTTTTCATTAGAAAAAGTTCCTTTAAAGAACCTCAAAATGTGACAATGTCTATAATGACCTGGCTCCCCATCCACCTCAGTAAAGAGAATTAAAGTTCTCTCTGTGAGAACTTTATCAGAACAGAAAGTTGGTAGGTGGCAGAATAGCAATGGAAAAATGTCAATATCATCCTCACTCCTCACAACCAAAACCCTGACTTCCCTGTAGATATAAAGATCAGAAGCCTGTACACATAACCCCCAAATATAGGAGGAAATCTGATACTTCTTCGTGAGTAAAATCAGTGTAGCTGCTTGAGAATTGGTATCTGTGTACCAATGATGGCCCAGACACCCTCATGACTTCTAAGCTCCAGCTTTATCCTTTAACTCCTCCCCTCTTAACCCCTGTTTAGAGTCAGGCTTCTGCTCTGGTATACTGACTGCAGTATAGTTCCCCTTTGAGACAGACAGCTGGCCTGAATTCCTATGTCTCTTGTTGGTGGCTCTGAACTGCTGCTGCACTCTGAGTCCCAGCTGTCCACACCACACATTTTGACTGACATTCTTCTCCACATAATCACAATACTACGAAGCATCCCAAAGAGTCTTTTAAGTGATATTCCTGCTGCCATTGCAGCAGGACTTGAACCGCTATATGAAGCAGTGTTATGGCTACTTGGGTATTGAGATGTGGATGGACTAATGGCCACCTCAGGACTCCTTCGGTGGTACAGTGGATAAGAATCTGCTTTCCAGTGCAGAGGATGCAGGCCAAAACCTCAATCTGGGAAAATTCCACATGCCATGGAGCAGCTAAGCCCATGTGCCATGACTATTGAACCCTTGTGCTGCAACCACTGAATCCTGTGCTCCTAGAGTCCACGCACCACAAGGAAGAGTAGCCTCTACTCGCGACAGCTAGAGAAGTCCCACATGCAGCAATGAAGACCCAGCACAACTTAAATAAACAAACAAACAAACAAAAAAGACCATTTCAACCAAATTTCTTCCCCTAGTCCTGGCCTATTAAGTTACCAGTTTACATTCTACTTTCTCCAGCATCACTGAGTTCTCAAGATGCTTAACAATGAGGTTGTGTGAATAATGATAGATAGGTGATAGACAGATAAATATGAATTGCCCACTATTTATTCCAACTACTTACAGAATCTCTCTTCTTTTATATCCTGAGTTTCACCTTGTGGACAGCATTTAACTTAAAATTTGTTACCTCAGAAATGTGATTCAATTTGAATTTTCACTAACCTATGACATCACCAATGAGAAGGCAGTGGCATCCCACTCCAGTGCTCTTGCCTGGAAAATCCCATGGACAGAGGAGCCTGGTAGAAGTCGGGCACGATTGAGTGACTTCACTTTTGCTTTTCACTTTCATGCATTGGAGAAGGAAATGACAACCTACTCCAGTGTTCTTGCCTGGAGAATCCCAGGAATGGGGAGCCTGGTGGGCTGCCATCTATGGGGTCGCACAGAGTCAGACACAACTGAGGTGACTTAGCAGCAGCAGCAGCATGACATCACCAAATCAGTAAGATAGTAACTTCTATTCAGCATAGGGAAAAAAGCATTCTCATTAATCATATATTCTGACAATCAAAAACTCACAACTGAGATAATCTACCTATTGTAAGATATACAGAATATAACAAAATATTTGGGGTACAATATTTTTTCTGAACATAATTCACCACATCTTGATGATTCATAAGTGGCTTTAAAATTGTATTATGAGGCCAGTGCATCATCTTTATGAGCCTCAGTTAATATGGAGCTATTTCTATGATTGGAGAGTGTTTGTCAACAGAAGCTGTCCAGTTAACGGAGTCCTGGATAATAAAGGGTATGGGAGGCACTATAACATAAGTGCCTCGAGAAAGCACTGACAGGACAGTAATCAGAGTGCGCCATCCCTCTGTGGTTGCCACAGGTCTCTTTGGGGTTTAAATGTCAAAACAGCACTGATCTTCCTTCACCAGATACCACCTCCTTCCTATAACAACTGATAGCTCACTTACCACACTTTTTTCCTTGCATAGAAAAAAAAAGGGGGGATCAAAATCAAGTAATCCTTTAAACCCTGATTTTCCTTTTCAGGAACCTCATAATAAATTTTCCACTTTACATCCAGGTTAAATGACTCAGCATCAGTCAGTAGCCTATAATGTTATTATTCTATGGATGTTTCAGGTTTACCTGTATCACGCTACAGATCCTTTTGTAGTTTAGAGAGTATTGCTGTGCTATCTGTAAGCAAATGACCACCTTCAGTTTCCAGCTGAAGTCCCACCTGAACTATCCTGGCCCCTCATTTGTATCCTTCTGACTGGGGGCTTCTGGATCAATTGAATTTGTGTGTTTCTCATATCTGTCAATCATATTTGATGGTCTCTAAGGACTAACTCTAATTTCATAAAGTTGATGATTCATTTGTATAGAACTTAAAAACTCTGTGAGCATCTCAAATTGATGCTTAAAACAATGGTCTGAGATAGGCAAGATCTGTACAATTAATCCTATATCACAAATAAGGAAACCAAGGCATGGAAAAGGTTTTCCCAGGATTCACACAAAAGAGGAAGTTGAAACCTCAGATATATTGAATTATTTACTCAGAGTTATGAAATCAAAGAATCAACTGAGTCCTAATCTGATGTCTTTGTGTCTGTCCCAGCCTTTGCCTTTCAGATTAAAAGATCATCATCTTCACTCCAACATGCAGGTAGCACAAGCCCCACCCTCAGTGCTCTTGTTCATCATCCTCATCTTTCCTGAATCTTTGCTCTTAGGNGCATAGAAAAAAAAGGGGGGGATCAAAATCAAGTAATCCTTTAAACCCTGATTTTCCTTTTCAGGAACCTCATAATAAATTTTCCACTTTACATCCAGGTTAAATGACTCAGCATCAGTCAGTAGCCTATAATGTTATTATTCTATGGATGTTGCAGGTTTACCTGTATCACGCTACAGATCCTTTTGTAGTTTAGAGAGTATTGCTGTGCTATCTGTAAGCAAATGACCACCTTCAGTTTCCAGCTGAAGTCCCACCTGAACTATCCTGGCCCCTCATTTGTATCCTTCTGACTGGGGGCTTCTGGATCAATTGAATTTGTGTGTTTCTCATATCTGTCAATCATATTTGATGGTCTCTAAGGACTAACTCTAATTTCATAAAGTTGATGATTCATTTGTATAGAACTTAAAAACTCTGTGAGCATCTCAAATTGATGCTTAAAACAATGGTCTGAGATAGGCAAGATCTGTACAATTAATCCTATATCACAAATAAGGAAACCAAGGCATGGAAAAGGTTTTCCCAGGATTCACACAAAAGAGGAAGTTGAAACCTCAGATATATTGAATTATTTACTCAGAGTTATGAAATCAAAGAATCAACTGAGTCCTAATCTGATGTCTTTGTGTCTGTCCCAGCCTTTGCCTTTCAGATTAAAAAATCATCATCTTCACTCCAACATGCAGGTAGCACAAGCTCCACCCTCAGTGCTCTTGTTCATCATCCTCATCTTTCCTGAATCTTTGCTCTTAGGTCATTTTCACATTTTAAACTTTAGTCTTGCATGCACTATTTGAGTTGCAGATGCAGTCACCTTTGTATCACTTGTCGAACTTCATATTATGTCATGAACATGGAGGAGCCTCAAAATATATGTGATGAATGAATACATTTCTAATAATACTGAGGTCCAGCACACCTTCCTCCTAAAGAGGCCCATTGGCANCTTTGTATCGCTTGTCGAACTTCATATTATGTCATGAACATGGAGGAGCCTCAAAATATATGTGATGAATGAATACATTTCTAATAATACTGAGGTCCAGCACACCTTCCTCCTAAAGAGGCCCATTGGCAACTCAGCCATCTCTGGTATATCCTTTGGAATTCACCATTCACACATTAGCAGAAAGAAATAGGTATAGCATTATTTGTTTACCTAATAAACATCAGTATATTTTGCACACTGGAAAAATTGCAGGCAATGGGTCAGATAGACCTGGATTTAGATCTCAACTCTGACAATTTACTGGCTCTGTAAACTGGCAAATTATATAACTTCCTATTTCCTAGTTTCCTCATGTATAAAGTGAAATAAGAACCTCTTTGTAGGTTAATTTGAAAGATTAAGATAATGTAAATAAAGCTACAGACACATTGTAGTCCCCCAATCAGCTGCAAAACTGGTTATCTCATCATAATCTCTTAATATCTTTTTGTCCAAGAGAAACCCTTCCAGTCTCCATGGTTTTCAAGGACTGTTTACTAAATCTATAGACCTTTTCTCTATGGCAACTCTTTAAATATGATAGTTTCAATCTGCTGTGCTGAGTCACCTCAGTCATGTCTGACTTTTTGCCACCCCATGGACTGTAACCGGCCAGGCTCCTGTCTGTGGGATTCTCCAGGCAAGAATAAGAGTACTCAAAAGTCTCTTGGCAATTCCATGCTTACATGCATTGGGCTTTCTCATATAATAAGAAATTTTCCACTATGGAATATATAACATATATTTTCTATTATCAAAGCATGATAATATGTGATTACTTATATTTATCTTCTATGCACCCAACTAACAGAAAATGATGGTGGAATATGACTTCGTAAAAGTTTCAGTTACCCAGATGCTTTCCAAGACTTTACCCAGTTGGTAATGGGAGGCACAACTCTTCACTCACGATCAGGGTGAGTAATAAAATTTCCATTAGCTAGTGCCTTCAAAGTCATCATCCAGGGCTTTGATTGCTAGAGAAAGTTGTGACATGCTTCTGATTCTTCTCTGAAAATCAAAGGGGTCACTTTAAAGACAAGAGGGCAGGCAGCTCCCCATCGTCAAGAATGTTACGCTTAAGGAGGTCACACGACCTTCAGAAACACCTCAAAGAGAATACAAATGTATGAACGCCAATCTTCCCTTTACATTTTTCCAGCAAATGAATAGCATTTATACATGAATTACACACCCTGATTTATCCACATCAAATTCCTAATATGATCTCGATAACTGAAACTGTACCTTGAACTTACAACAGCTCCTGGAACCTCTGCAATGAGATGCTGGCCCTCTGAAGTGAGTGGCTTCTCAGAGCAAATCTTTTCATCATGACACAATGTCTGATTTCTTATTCCTCTTCATTTACAAAATTATTTAAATAAATATTAAGCAGCTTATTTACCAACATTAAATTTCACAGTGATTATGTGGAACATTTCTTTAACATGATTAACCACAGAGCAGTCACTTCTCATTAGTAAAACTCTTTATTAATGTCCTCAGTAAGGGTTCCAAAAAGCATTCTGATTTCTTCAGACATTACCTTCGGTAAGTACTTTTCCATGGCCTTCATCTAGAGTCTTTTTTAGCATCATCATCAGAGTTTAAACCCCAACATTTCCAATATAATATCTAAAATATTGTTTTCAGATATGTTTGTCTTTTTGTTTTGACTCAAGTAGACTATGTTACATCTATGGTTAATTCTCAGTAATTTAGGTAAATATTTCATGTTTCTGATGCCTAAATATTAACACTGGTCTGAATAAACCTCTCTATTCCTACATCATTGTGCTGTGATAAAGGTCTTGTTATCTGACCGCAATTACTTCAACTCGATCAGTAAACTAGACAATCAAATAAATGAAGGGAGGAGGCACTAAACAGACTGTTTCTATTCTACCCCTCATTTCTAAAACTATGTCAAGGTCCAATTTAGTATTGCTCATACTTGTACAAGACAGGATTTTCTAGATGTCTGTCTGAATAGTGGCCCATTTTTTAAATTCCTCTCTTAAAATGGTCAAGACCAGCCTAACCACCCCTTGGACACTGGATTTTTGTGGGCTGGGACACAGCAGGGATATATACTAAATTAAAGTGAAAACTGAAAGTCAAAGGATTAGACTCACCTAAAATCTAAAGGAAAAAAAATGAAGTCCAAGCATCAGAAAAATTGCATATGAACCATAAGCCCATAGGGGCAGAGTACAAATAGAGAATATGTTATCAGAAGAAAAGGGGGTATTCTTGAATGGCCACGCATCAGAAGACCAGAACTTTAGAGTTTTTAGATATGACCTCAGTGTAACACAGGTCACAAAGAAGCAGTGCATACAAGAGTGGTCAGGTGGCCTGGCTGGCAAATGCAGCTTACTGTTACAGGAAGCTTGTAGATGGGGCAGGCTTGCTTAAAGGCCAGAGTCAGAATGGCCATTGCCTAGCAGTAAGAAATTTTAAACAGTAATTTTGATATTTTGACATCCATCTACAAAGTTATCACAATGTATTTACACAGGACTCATCTGAAAGGTCATCAAGCATCACTTACAGCCACTGATCTGACTGCAGAATAAGTCATAAGATTTTGGTTTTTAGGTAGAGACACATTCATTCTGTCTCTCTCTATCTCTCCTTCACCCCTTTCTCTTATTCTTTATTTCATTAGAAAATCCTTTATAAATCTGGGTAGTAAACCTGGGACGACAGAGGATGAGATAGTTAAATGGCATCACTGACTCAATGGACAAGCTCTGAGAGATGGTGATGGACAGGGAAGCCTGGCATGCTGCAGTCCATGGAGTCACAAGGAGTCGGACATGACTGAGTGAACTGAGATGAACTGAGTAGACTGTGTTGAAATATATATCCTTGGTAAAGACTGAAGGTTGATAGGCTGATTTTGTTCACAACGATTTGGCAAGAGATTCTATCAAATGGCTAGCTTCAGTTCTCATGGTACTTTTTAAATAATAATTTTTATAATTTATAAAATTATAATTTTATATTTTAAATAATTTATAATTAAAATTTTTATAATTTTAATGATTTTTATATTTATCACATAAGCTGATATTGGCAGTTTCTGGCTGAACCAGTGTCCTAATAGCTGGGAATAAAAGAGCTTGCCTCTCACAAACTCTATCTGATTTGATAGCAGAGTTTTCCTGTGGTCATCTGGTCACTTGACCTCTGGCAATATCCTTATCAACCCACAAGCTTAATATCCCTCAAAGGCTGAATATTTGTGTCTAGTCATAGGACTCAGTTATTAAATCTTTCACCCATTTCTTTTTTCTCCCTTTTTTTGACAGCCAAGTTTTATGTTTTATAGAACAATGTTTTCTCCATTATAGAGTTTCATTATTTTTAAAAGAGTTGGTGACGCAGAGATCCCAGGAGATATTTGTATCATAAAATGTGATGTTCACAGAAGTGATTCCAGATGCAGATCCATTTTTTAAAGCTTAGACTCTCTTTGAGGAGTTCTTTCTCACACTTGGAACATTTAAGATGGTATCCTGGTTTTGAGAANACGACAGAGGATGAGATAGTTAAATGGCATCACTGACTCAATGGACAAGCTCTGAGAGATGGTGATGGACAGGGAAGCCTGGCATGCTGCAGTCCATGGAGTCACAAGGAGTCGGACATGACTGAGTGAACTGAGCTGAACTGAGTAGACTGTGTTGAAATATATATCCTTGGTAAAGACTGAAGGTTGATAGGCTGATTTTGTTCACAACGATTTGGCAAGAGATTCTATCAAATGGCTAGCTTCAGTTCTCATGGTACTTTTTAAATAATAATTTTTATAATTTATAAAATTATAATTTTATATTTTAAATAATTTATAATTAAAATTTTTATAATTTTAATGATTTTTATATTTATCACATAAGCTGATATTGGCAGTTTCTGGCTGAACCAGTGTCCTAAGAGCTGGGAATAAAAGAGCTTGCCTCTCACAAACTCTATCTGATTTGATAGCAGAGTTTTCCTGTGGTCATCTGGTCACTTGACCTCTGGCAATATCCTTATCAACCCACAAGCTTAATATCCCTCAAAGGCTGAATATTTGTGTCTAGTCATAGGACTCAGTTATTAAATCTTTCACCCATTTCTTTTTTCTCCCTTTTTTTGACAGCCAAGTTTTATGTTTTATAGAACAATGTTTTCTCCATTATAGAGTTTCATTATTTTTAAAAGAGTTGGTGACGCAGAGATCCCAGGAGATATTTGTATCATAAAATGTGATGTTCACAGAAGTGATTCCAGATGCAGATCCATTTTTTAAAGCTTAGACTCTCTTTGAGGAGTTCTTTCTCACACTTGGAACATTTAAGATGGTATCCTGGTTTTGAGAAATGTCAAAGGGAAACAGTTACTGTCAGCAGATTGACACTCCGACTGAATTTGCAGTAGTGTCATTCACACTGTTTTACACTGTGAACAGTTAAAACTCCATCTGCCCAGGGACCTAGTATAAAATATGTAAGATTTTATATGATAAAATAATTAGATGAAAGAAATATTACATCTCTTTAGTTTCCCCTAAAGAGCATGCTTCCTTTAACGGTAAGGTGCCAACACCTGCAGGTACTTACAGCAGTGTTGCTGGCCGTGTTCATGAGTCTTCAACGTGCTGGCTCATTTGTTCCACTTGGTACTCCTAAAATGTAATGGGTATTATCTTACTTTACTGCTACTTAGTTTCCTAGGCTACAAAGGAGGCTACGTTTAAGTCACTTGTTCAAAGTCACAGATCTGGAATTGAAACATGAGCTGCCCAGCTCTTCAATTCAGTTCAGTCACTCAGTCATATCTGACTCTTTGTGACCCCATGGAGTGCAGCATGCCAGGCTTCCTATCCATCACCAACTCCTGGAGCTTGCTCAAACTCATGTCCATTGAGTCAGGGATGCCATCCAACCATCTTATCCTCTGTCATCCCCTTCTTGTCCTGCCTTCAATCTTTCCCAACATCAGCGTAATTTCAAATGAATCAGTCCTTCACATCAGGTGGCCAAATTATTGAAGCTTCAGTTTCAGCATCAGTCCTTCCAATGAATATTCAGGACTAATTTCCTTTAGGATTGACTGGTTTGATCTCCTTGTAGTTTAATAGGCTCTCAAGAGTCTTCTCCAACACCACGTTTCAAAAGCATCAGTTCTTCAGCACTCAGCTTTCTTCATAGTCCAACTCTCACATCCATACATGACTACTGGGAAAACCAAAGTTTTGATTAGATGGACCTTTGTTGGCAAAGTAATGTCTCTGCTTTTTAATGTGCTCTCTAGGTTGGTCATAGCTTTTCTTCCAAAGAGCAAGTGTCTTTTAATTTCATGGCTATGGTCACCATCTGCAGTGATTTTGGAGCCCAAGAAAATAAAGTCTCTCACTGTTTCCTTTGTTTCCCTATCTATTTGCCATAAAGTTATGGGACTGGATGCCATGATCTCAGTTTTCTGAATGTTGAGTTTTAAACCAACTTTTTCACTCTCTTCTTATACTTTCATCAAGAGGCTCTTTAGTTCTTCTTCGCTTTCAGCCATAAGGGTGGTGTAACCCTCTGTATATCTGAGGTTATTGATATTTCTCCCAGAAATCTTGATTCCAGCTTGTGCTTCATCCAGCCTGGCATTTCACATAACTGTTGCTTCTTGACCTGCACATTTAACCAATTTGTTGTTATTTAGTTGCTAAGTCAGGTCCAACTCTTTTGTGACCCCATGAACTATAGCCCACCAGGCTCCTCTGTCCATAGCATTTCCCAGGCAAGAACACTGGGGTGGGTTGTGCCATTTCCTTCTCCAGGGGATCTTCCTGACCCAAGGACCAAACCTGCATCTTCTGTATTGCAGGCAGATTCTTTACCACTGAGTTGTGAGGGAAGTCCAATACACTGTACTTATTCCCCANCCCCATGAACTGTAGCCCACCAGGCTCCTCTGTCCATAGCATTTCCCAGGCAAGAACACTGGGGTGGGTTGTGCCATTTCCTTCTCCAGGGGATCTTCCTGACCCAAGGACCAAACCTGCATCTTCTGTATTGCAGGCAGATTCTTTACCACTGAGTTGTGAGGGAAGTCCAATACACTGTACTTATTCCCCAAACTATCCCTTAAAATTGTATCCAGATTTTTATTCTCAATTTCACTAGTTAGATGTTCTCCACATTATTATCCATGCTTCTAAAATAGCTAGGTGAACTTTCTTAGTAGAACACAGCTAATTTGGGATCAAATTGCTATATCTTTCATTTTATGTCAAGGATAATGTGTGGATGCACTTCTAAAGTAAATTTTAATGTGGAGTCCAGTGAAGTTCTAGAATCACCCTTAATTATCAGGTAATGCTCACTCAAATGACCCTTCCCATTCATTGTGTCCGAGTTTATAAGGTGGCCCAAAACTGCTTCTGTAAATATATTCACATTATTCTCTTTTTTCTATTACTTAAGATCCTATCATCTTTTCAGTAGCTCTCTAGGATATGTCAGTTCCTAACTTCACACCCATGTTAGACTTTCCTTCGCATGTGGTCTGACTTTGGTTCCTTTTCAGTTCTTGACTCAGAATCACAAAGTCATGACAAATCTATATAGACAAAAAATAGACTGGTGGTTTCTAAGGGGAGGGAGAAAAATCAGGAATGATGATCAATGGGCACAGGGTTTCTTTGGAGGTAACTCTCAGGAATTAGATAGTGGTGATGAATTTAAAATATTGTGAATATATTAAAAGCTACAGAGCTATCCACCTCAAAATGGTTAAAATGCTGACTTTTTAAATACAATTTGAATTTTACCTCAGTTTAAAAAAAAAAAGAAGAAGAAGAAAAAGAAACAAACAAACAAACACACCAAGGCTAGCCTTCTTCATTGTTTCATTCAGTCCTGACTTCATAGGCCCCAGTAGGAATTCTATAGACATCTAGATGAGGTTGGTTTTGCTATAATAAGGATATTTCAGCCTTACCTTCCTATAAGGCTTCACAGAGATCAAATCTGTGCCTTTGCTGTTGTTTTGCCTTATTCTGCAGTATTATTTCTTCAGACATGGTTCTCAGCACCCCTGAGACTGAGGCCTCCTTAACCNATCCATGCTTCTAAAATAGCTAGGTGAACTTTCTTAGTAGAACACAGCTAATTTGGGATCAAATTGCTATATCTTTCATTTTATGTCAAGGATAATGTGTGGATGCACTTCTAAAGTAAATTTTAATGTGGAGTCCAGTGAAGCTCTAGAATCACCCTTAATTATCAGGTAATGCTCACTCAAATGACCCTTCCCATTCATTGTGTCCGAGTTTATAAGGTGGCCCAAAACTGCTTCTGTAAATATATTCACATTATTCTCTTTTTTCTATTACTTAAGATCCTATTATCTTTTCAGTAGCTCTCTAGGATATGTCAGTTCCGAACTTCACACCCATGTTAGACTTTCCTTCGCATGTGGTCTGACTTTGGTTCCTTTTCAGTTCTTGACTCAGAATCACAAAGTCATGACAAATCTATATAGACAAAAAATAGACTGGTGGTTTCTAAGGGGAGGGAGAAAAATCGGGAATGATGATTAATGGGCACAGGGTTTCTTTGGAGGTAACTCTCAGGAATTAGATAGTGGTGATGAATTTAAAATATTGTGAATATATTAAAAGCTACAGAGCTATCCACCTCAAAATGGTTAAAATGCTGACTTTTTAAATACAATTTGAATTTTACCTCAGTTTAAAAAAAAAAAGAAGAAGAAGAAAAAGAAACAAACAAACAAACACACCAAGGCTAGCCTTCTTCATTGTTTCATTCAGTCCTGACTTCATAGGCCCCAGTAGGAATTCTATAGACATCTAGATGAGGTTGGTTTTGCTATAATAAGGATATTTCAGCCTTACCTTCCTATAAGGCTTCACAGAGATCAAATCTGTGCCTTTGCTGTTGTTTTGCCTTATTCTGCAGTATTATTTCTTCAGACATGGTTCTCAGCACCCCTGAGACTGAGGCCTCCTTAACCACTTGCCTGTGAAAGCAAGCCATTCTATTGAAATTCCACCTAAGCTTGTACAATGGTTTTAAAACATGCAGACAAATTTTTCGACACAAAATTCTTCCCCATAGAAGATGGACCTTATTTCTCCTCTTTTTCAATGTGGGCTGGACTTAATAATTCCAGTATAGAAGTGATGATGTGTAACTAGGTTATAAAAGGCGCACCATCCTCTTTCATTGTCTGTCTTGGATCGCTAACTCTGAGGGGAGAGCCAGCTACCACGTGGTGAGGACACTCCAGCACCAAATGGAGAGATCTGCTTCATGAGGAACTGAGACCTCCTGCCATCAGCCATGTGAGGTGAGTCACTTTGGAAGCAGATTCCCTGGCCCCAGGCAAAATTCAAATGACTGCATCCCTGAACAAATCCTAACTGCAACCTCATAAAAGACCCTGGGCCATAACCACCCAGTTAAGCCATTCCTGACACAGAAACNAGTCACTTTGGAAGCAGATTCCCTGGCCCCAGGCAAAACTCAAATGACTGCATCCCTGAACAAATCCTAACTGCAACCTCATAAAAGACCCTGGGCCATAACCACCCAGTTAAGCCATTCCTGACACAGAAACAGTAATGTCGTGCTTTAAACCAGCAAATTTTACAGAAATTGTTTATGCAGCAATAAATATCTAATACAATTATACTGTATCTTGTTAGCTTCCTTCTGTCCATATCCTTTGTTTTCCTTCTTTACCCCACCACTTTCTTAACTCCTAGTTAGTACTACATCAATAGTTTTTAACTGATTGCTTCATGAAATAAGTATACCATTTCAAGCACTGTAAAAGTGGTTTCTACACTGCATACACATATACCACAACCCAAAACTTGTGGGACACTGTAAAAGCAGTGCTAAGAGGAAAGTTCATAGCAATGCAGGCATACCTCAAGAAACAAGAAAAAAGTCAAATAAATAACCTAACTCTACACCTAAAGCAACTAGAAAAGGAAGAAATGGAGAACCCCAGGGTTAGTAGAAGGAAAGAAATCTTTAAAATTAGGGCAGAAGTAAATGGAAAAGAAACAAAAGAGACCATAGCAAAAATCAACAAAGCCAAAAGCTGGTTCTTTGAAAGGATAAATAAAATTGACAAAACATTAACCAGACTCATCAAGAAACAAAGAGAGAAAAATCAAATCAACAAAATTAGAAATGAAAATGGAGAGATCACAACAGACAACACAGAAATACAAAGGATCATAAGAGACTACTATCAGCAATTATATGCCAATAAAATGGACAACTTGGAAGAAATGGACAAATTCTTAGAAAAGTACAACTTTCCAAAACTGAACCAGGAAGAAATAGAAAATCTTAACAGACCCATCACAAGCACGGAAATTGAAACTGTAATCAGAAATCTTCCAGCTAACAAAAGCCCAGGTCCAGACGGCTTCACAGCTGAATTCTACCAAAAATTTCGAGAAGAGCTAACACCTATCTTACTGAAACTATTCCAGAAAATTGCAGAGGAAGGAAAACTACCAAACTCATTCTATGAGGCCACCATCACCCTAATACCAAAACCAGACAAGGATGCCACAAAAAAAGAAAACTATAGGCCAATATCACTGATGAACATAGATGCAAAAATTCTTAACAAAATCCTAGCAATCAGAATCCAACAACACATTAAAAAGATCATACACCATGACCAAGTGGGCTTTATCCCAGGGATGCAAGGATTCTTCAATATCCGCAAATCAATCAATGTAATTCACCACATTAATAAATTGAAAAATAAAAGTCATATGATTATCTCAATAGATGCAGAGAAGGCCTTTGACAAAATTCAACATCCATTTATGATAAAAACTCTCCAGAAAGCAGGAATAGAAGGAACATACCTCAACATAATAAAAGCTATATATGACAAACCCACAGCAAACATTATCCTCAATGGTGAAAAATTGAAAGCATTTCCCCTAAAGTCAGGAACAAGACAAGGGTGCCCACTTTCACCACTACTATTCAACATAGTTCTGGAAGTTTTGGCCACAGCAATCAGAGCAGAAAAAGAAATAAAAGGAATCCAAATTGGAAAAGAAGAAGTAAAACTCTTACTGTTTGCAGATGACATGATCCTCTACATAGAAAACCCTAAAGACTCTACTAGAAAACTACTAGAGCTAATCAATGAATATAGTAAAGTTGCAGGATATAAAATCAACACACAGAAATCCCTTGCATTCCTATACACTAATAATGAGAAAGTATAAAAAGAAATTAAGGAAACAATTCCTTTCACCATTGCAACAAAAAGAATAAAATACTTAGGAATATATCTACCTAAAGAAACTAAACAGCTATATATAGAAAACTATAAAACACCACCTACATTTCGTATTTTGCTGCTTTTACTTTTTCCTCTCCCTCTCCATCAATCAATCCATCCTATTTTTCACATACTTCAAAGTAAATTGCAGACATCAGTACCCTTCACCTCAAATATTTCAATATGCAAGTGTGCATAGTGGTAAATAGGCTTCAATATTTATGTACAGTGTTCTTCTTGTAAAGTAAAAGTTCAGTGCAATGAAATGTACAGTCTTAAGCATAATTTGTTGATTTTGACAAATGTATACACCTGTGTGCATGCCAAGCTTTCATGAAGATATAGAACATTCATGGGTGTAAAGTTATATTACTGAGAGTCCATAAGACAATTTCTTATAGTTCTGTGTCTGTCTCATAACATCATATCACATAGTAGGTGCTCAACTAATACCTTTTAATCTATTCCTAAATGTCGCCTGGATTTTTGAGAGAAGGCAACTAAATATTTCCAACTATTGTGGCCCTGAAAGACTGAAAAACAAAGACATTTTGGAGTCTTGAGCTGCAGAGGAAGGACAGAGAATCTGCCCTCTGTTCTTCATCTGAACAAAACTCCTTAAGGAATAGTTTGTCTACCAAAATCAACATAGTGTAGTGATAATAAAAATGCTTATGAAAAGCAATTTGTTTTCCACGGTATTTACCAGATGGTCCATACTGTTAGGTATCACTTAAATCCCCACTTGGGAAAACCTGTTATCTCTCTTCCTTATAATAACCTATTGGCCTGAATACTATGACCTGTACACAGAATAACTGAAAAGTTTTGCTACAAGCATTTAAATGGCTTTGGACAGCATATGAAACAAAGATATCTTGTAAGGAAAAAGGGAAAAAAATGAAGAGCAATCTTCTGGTTTGAGCATGCTTTAGATAAGGAAAGAAGAGGTTCTACCTCTTTCATTATAAGGGCTCAGCTCCAACCACCATAGCTACCCATGAACCTGAATCCCACTCTCACCTCTGCCTCCTCACTCTCCCTCCCTTCTTTCCTGCATGTCTTGGCCCTGGCTGACAGCAGATAGCTCTGAACAAGCCCTGTGAAATTACACGCTGATACTGGCCTGAATTTACAGTGGTGTCTACATTTTTTTTTTCTTATTTGGCTTTCCTGTTTTTAATGTAAATTTATTTATTTTAACTGGAGGTTAATTACTTTACAATATTGTATTGGTTTTGCCATACATCAACATTAATCCGCCACAGGTATACACGTGTTCCCCATCCTGAACCCCCCACCCTCATCCCTCCCCATACCATTCTTCTGGGTCATCCCAGTGCACAAGCCCCAAGCATCCAATATCATGCATTGAACCTGGACTGGCGATTCATTTCATATATGATATTATACATGTTTCAATGCCATTCTCCCAAATCATCCCACCAAAAGACCTATATATAGAAAACTATAGAACACTGGTGAAAGAAATAAAAGAGTACACTAATAGATGGAGAAATATACCATGTTCACGGATCAGAAGAATCAATAGAGTGAAAATGAGTATACTTCCCAAAGCAATCTATAGATTCAACTCAATCCCTATCAAGCTACCAGTGGTATTTTTCACAGAGCTAGAACAAATAATTTCACAACTTGTATGGAAGTACAAAAAAAAAAAAAAAAAAAAA
>SJYW01003154.1:209737-226480 GCA_006410735.1 Raphicerus campestris | reverse complement strand
AAAAAATCATACACCATGACCAAGTGGTCTTTATCCCAGGGATGCAAGGATTCTTCAATATCCACAAATCAATCAATGTAATTCACCACATTAACAAATTGAAAAATAAAAGCCATATGATTATCTCAAGAGATGCAGAGAAGGCCTTTGACAAAATTCAACATCCATTTATGATAAAAACTCTCCAGAAAGCAGGAATATTAGGAACGTACCTCAACATAATAAAAGCTATATATGACAAACCCACAGCAAACATTATCCTCAATGGTGAAATACTGAAAGCATTTCCCCTAAAGTCAGGAACAAGACAAGGGTGCCCACTTTCACCACTAATATTCAACATAGTTCTGGAAGTTTTGGCCACAGCAATCAGAGCAGAAAAAGAAATAAAAGGAATCCAAATTGGAAAAGAAGAAGTAAAACTCTTACTGTTTGCAGATGACATGATCCTCTACATAGAAAACCCTAAAGACTCTACTAGAAAACTACTAGAGCTAATCAATGAATATAGTAAAGTTGCAGGATATAAAATCAACACACAGAAATCCCTTGCATTCCTATACACTAATAATGAGAAAGTATAAAAAGAAATTAAGGAAACAATTCCTTTCACCATTGCAACAAAAAGAATAAAATACTTAGGAATATATCTACCTAAAGAAACTAAACAGCTATATATAGAAAACTATAAAACACCACCTACATTTCGTATTTTGCTGCTTTTACTTTTTCCTCTCCCTCTCCATCAATCAATCCATCCTATTTTTCACATACTTCAAAGTAAATTGCAGACATCAGTACCCTTCACCTCAAATATTTCAATATGCAAGTGTGCATAGTGGTAAATAGGCTTCAATATTTATGTACAGTGTTCTTCTTGTAAAGTAAAAGTTCAGTGCAATGAAATGTACAGTCTTAAGCATAATTTGTTGATTTTGACAAATGTATACACCTGTGTGCATGCCAAGCTTTCATGAAGATATAGAACATTCATGGGTGTAAAGTTATATTACTGAGAGTCCATAAGACAATTTCTTATAGTTCTGTGTCTGTCTCATAACATCATATCACATAGTAGGTGCTCAACTAATACCTTTTAATCTATTCCTAAATGTCGCCTGGATTTTTGAGAGAAGGCAACTAAATATTTCCAACTATTGTGGCCCTGAAAGACTGAAAAACAAAGACATTTTGGAGTCTTGAGCTGCAGAGGAAGGACAGAGAATCTGCCCTCTGTTCTTCATCTGAACAAAACTCCTTAAGGAATAGTTTGTCTACCAAAATCAACATAGTGTAGTGATAATAAAAATGCTTATGAAAAGCAATTTGTTTTCCACGGTATTTACCAGATGGTCCATACTGTTAGGTATCACTTAAATCCCCACTTGGGAAAACCTGTTATCTCTCTTCCTTATAATAACCTATTGGCCTGAATACTATGACCTGTACACAGAATAACTGAAAAGTTTTGCTACAAGCATTTAAATGGCTTTGGACAGCATATGAAACAAAGATATCTTGTAAGGAAAAAGGGAAAAAAATGAAGAGCAATCTTCTGGTTTGAGCATGCTTTAGATAAGGAAAGAAGAGGTTCTACCTCTTTCATTATAAGGGCTCAGCTCCAACCACCATAGCTACCCATGAACCTGAATCCCACTCTCACCTCTGCCTCCTCACTCTCCCTCCCTTCTTTCCTGCATGTCTTGGCCCTGGCTGACAGCAGATAGCTCTGAACAAGCCCTGTGAAATTACACGCTGATACTGGCCTGAATTTACAGTGGTGTCTACATTTTTTTTTTCTTATTTGGCTTTCCTGTTTTTAATGTAAATTTATTTATTTTAACTGGAGGTTAATTACTTTACAATATTGTATTGGTTTTGCCATACATCAACATTAATCCGCCACAGGTATACACGTGTTCCCCATCCTGAACCCCCCACCCTCATCCCTCCCCATACCATTCTTCTGGGTCATCCCAGTGCACAAGCCCCAAGCATCCAATATCATGCATTGAACCTGGACTGGCGATTCATTTCATATATGATATTATACATGTTTCAATGCCATTCTCCCAAATCATCCCACCAAAAGACCTATATATAGAAAACTATAGAACACTGGTGAAAGAAATAAAAGAGTACACTAATAGATGGAGAAATATACCATGTTCACGGATCAGAAGAATCAATAGAGTGAAAATGAGTATACTTCCCAAAGCAATCTATAGATTCAACTCAATCCCTATCAAGCTACCAGTGGTATTTTTCACAGAGCTAGAACAAATAATTTCACAACTTGTATGGAAGTACAAAAAAAAAAAAAAAAAAAAAACTCGAATAGCCAATGCAATCTTAGAAAAGAAGAATGGAACTGGAAGAATCAACCTGCCTGACTTCAGGCTCCACTACAAAGCCACAGTCATCAAGACAGTATGGTACTGACACAAACACAGAAATATAGATCAATGGAACAAAATAGAAAGCCCAGAGATAAATCCACACACCTATGGACACCTTATCTTTGACAAAGGAGGCAAGAATATACAATGGAGAAAAGACAATCCCTTTAACAAGTGGTGCTGGGAAAACTGGTCAACCACTTGTAAAAGAATGAAACTAGAACACTTTCTAACACCATATACAAAAATAAACTCAAAATGGATTAAAGATCTAAACGTAAGACCAGAAACTATAAAACTCCTAGAGGAGAACATAGGCAAACACTCTCTGACATAAATCACAGCAGGATCCTCTGTGACCCATCTCCCAGAATATTGGAAATAAAAGCAAAAATAAACAAATCAGATCTAATTAAACTTAAAAGCTTTTGTACAACAAAGGAAACTATAAGCAAGGTAAAAAGACATCCTTCAAAATGGGAGAAAATAATAGTAAATGAAGCAACTGACAACTAATCTCAAAAATATACAAGCAACTGCTGTAGCTCAATTCTTTTTTGGCTTTCAATTGTCTTCTTTCCTCTGACCCTCTCTCCTTATCTCTCTTCTTTGTCTATTAATCTCCAAACACCTCTTTTCTTGAAGTTTCCATTTATCTCTCTCACAGTCTATATTGCTCATGTTGGCTTTCACATAATTTTTATCTCTACCTTCTCCCACTTTCTCTCTCTCTCATCTTTTTCTCTTTAGCTTTTTTTTCATTCAAACACTCAGTTTCACATCCAACACCCACTTTGCCAGTTTAGTCTCTTGTTCTGCCCTGATCAAAGTTGAGTGGGCATATTGCACATTTTCAAACCTTCATAAAATCATGCTACTCCTCTTTCCTACCTATGCTAGACTCAATCTTTTGTACCAAATTGAAAAGACCTGATTTCCAACAGTGAAGGTCCCCCAGAAATGTCTAATTTGTCACCCTGGTTCCACCTGTCGTGTACATAGCCTGACACCCCATGACTGCCCTCATTTTCTAAGCTGACCTTCAGTCTTTGCCCTTAGGCCCTTTTGTTCACATTCTGTTATTGCAAAGGGACAGAAACACAACTTACTGCTGCCTTATTATGTTTTAACTTCCCAAGTAGTTCTAGCATCTCATAGTCATCTTCACTATCTCTCTTTTCAATTGCTCCCCTTTGCTCTGGGTGAAACGTAACCCTGAGAATCACATTTGCATTTTCTCTGTGATTGAGATCCATGTTAAGGTGAGATTTTCTTTGTTTTTTGTTTGTTTGTTAGTTTTTGAGTCCTCTGCCCTTCTCTGTTTCTAGATGAATGTACTGATTATCACTCAGCTCTTTCTCTTTACACATCCAATATAAAACACATAGATTAACACAGAAATCTTTAAAGATTTTTTTTAATTTTATGATATCTTGTTGGCATTATTGTTGCTATTTCTGCTGCAGCTGCTTCTGTCCTGAAACTCACCAACAGAGTTTTGTCTTTTTCAACCTAGACTTTCAACCCAGGAAAGCAGGGATTGTTGGTCAAAAGCACCTAGTTTCTGTATGCCTAACCATGGTAAGTTTATTTTGTTTTTAAATCATGGTTAAAATGAATATTCAGCCTAGTTAAAATATTGTTATCATTATTTGTTGCTGTTGTTTAGTCTCTAAGTTGTGTCTGACTCTTTTGTGACCCCATGGACTATAGTCTGCCAGGCTCCTCCGTCCATGGTATTTCCCAGGCAAGAATACTGAAATGGATTGCAATTTCCTTCTCCTGGGGTTCTTCCTGACCCAGGGATCAGACCCATGTCTCCTGGATTGCAGGTGGATTCTTTACCACTGAGCCACCTGGAAAACCCATAGTCATCATTATGTCCCTTCATTCATCTAGGAAAACTAATTTATCTTGAAACTTTTAGGCCAACAATTAGAAAGTTCAATGAATAATCTTAACTTAAAAATACTAAACTGAAAAATACTTCAGCAGCTAGAATGCATAATCACATTTAAAACATCTCCATGAGGCACTAGGTAGTAAACAGTCTCCCACATCACACAGCAAGGGACATTACATACTGTAGACTGGACTCAGAGCTATTATATAGAGGAAACTATGTCCTTTCTCTTTGAATTTCCGGCAGTTAGCAAGGTAGCTAACATTTAATATTGTCTCCATAATTTTTTGCAACTAATCACTCTCATTTCAGTAATATATCTGTTCATTGGTCAGTATTATCATTTGGCATTGTAGACTTTCTAGAAAGAAAAGATTTGACGGAATCTTTGAATGTTCACATATTAGGCTCAGAAGAAAAAAAAAGTGTCACTTCTTCACTCTATAACTCAGTTTCTTCACCTATAATATAAAAATAGTCAAAGAGATCATCTCTAGGTCTCTGACATTTCCAATACTACAAAATGATCATCCTGGTTTAATCCCATGTGAACATAACCTATACACACAATGGGGAGAAGCTAAGATTTAACAGAATTAACAAGAAACTCAACTCTATTGAGCACAAATGTATATGTATGGTAGATATAAACATGATTCAGTGTACTCTGTATTCTTCATGTATCCACATTCTAATGAGGAAGATAAAATTAAAGCAAAATTATCTATAAAAAGTAATCTGATAGTAACTATCATTCTATTTTTCCTTTTTTAATTGGAATATAATTGCTTTACAATATTGTGTTGGTTTCTGTCATATAGCACTGTAAAACAGCTATATGTGTACATATATCCCCTCCCTCCTGAGCCTTCCTCCCAATCTTCTAGGTCATCACAGAACATGGAGCTGAGTTCCCTGCACTATACAGCAGCTTCCTGATAGCTCTCCATTTTACACATGGTAGTGTATATATGTCAATCCTAACCTCCAAATTTATACCCCCTTCCCCTTCCCCACTCCAGTTCCATGTTCATATTCTCTACATCTGCACCTCTATTCCTGTCCTGCAAATAGATTCATTGCTAACATTTTTCTAGATTTCACACATATGTGTTAGTATACAATGCTTGTTTTTCTCTTTCTGACTTACTTCATCCTGCTTGACAGGCTCTAGATTTATCTACATCACGTCAGCTGACTCAATTTCATTCATTTTTATTACTGGCTAATATTGCATTGTATATATGAACCACATCTCTATCCATTCACCTATCGATGGGCATCTAGGGTGCTCCCATGTCTTGCTATTGTAAGTAGTGCTGCAGTGAACATTTGGGTAAGTATGCCCCTTTGAGCTATGGTTTTCTGAGTATATGCCCAGCAGTGGGATTGCTGGGTTATATTTTCTCTGTTTAGTTTTTTAAGGAACTTGCATACTGCTCTCCACAGCCTTCCCTTTTGGCTCAGCAGTAAAGAATTTTCTACAATGCAGGAGACACAGAAGATACGAGTTAGATCCCTAGGTTGGGAACATTCCCTGGAGGAGGGTATGGCAACCCAGTCCAGTATTTTTGCTGGGATTATTGCATGGATAGAGGAGCCTGGAGGGCTCCATGGGATCCCAAAGAGTCAGACATGACTGACATGACTGAGCATGCAAGCATACTGTTCTCCATAATGGTGGTATCAATTTACATTCCCACCAACAGTGTAGGAGGGTTTCCTTTTCTCCACATTCACCAGCATTTATTGTCTGCAGATGTTTTTTATAATAGTCATTCTGGCCAGTGTGAGGTGATACCTCATTGTAGTTTTGAGTATGTATATAGTCATCTTTCCATTTCTTCCCCTCTCATAAAAGATTTATCAATCAGTTACATACTCTATTCATTTTTAGAACAGTTTTTTTTTCCACAACAATTAAAAACAATTCAGCTCTGAATATCTAACGTCCAACTCAGGATGTTAGCAGTGAGCACAAATAGGCAACCTCTACTTTAATCATGAAAGTCCTTGCGACTGCAAGCAAAGGATCGAGAAGGAGAAGGTAGATTAAGGCTCAACTAAATCCTTCACAGATCACTGCCTTGTCATGGCAAAGGGGCTTGCATAAGTCAATGAAGCAATGAGTCCTGCCATGCAGGGCCAATCAAGACAGACGGGGTCACAGTGGAGAGTTCTGACAAAATGTGATACACTGGGGGAGAGACTGGCAAACCACTCCCGAACACTTTCTGTGAGAACCCATGAGCTATATAAAAAGGTATGGCACCAAAACATGACACCCCCCCCCCAAGTCAGAAGGTGTTCGATATGCTACTGGGGAAGAGTGGAGGGCAACTACTAATAGCTCCAGAAAGAATGAAACAGCTGAGCCAAACCACAAATGACACTGAGTTGAGGATGTGTCTGGTGATAAAAGTAAAATTCGATGCTGTAAAGAAAGATTTTGCATAGGAACCTGGAATGTTAGGTACATGAATCAAGGTAAATTGGATATGGTCAAGCAAAACGTGGTAAAAGTAAACATCAATCAACAGCGTAAGAATCAGTGAACTAAATGCACAGAATTGGGTGAATTTAACTCAAGTGACCATTATATATTCTACTGTGGGCAAAATCCCATAGAAGAAATAGAGTAGCCTTCATAGTTAAAAAAAAAAAAAAGAGAGAGAGAGAGAGAGTCCAAAATGCAGTACTTGAGCGCAATCTCAAAAATAACAGAATGATCTCAGTTCTTTTCCAAGGGAAACCATTCAACATCACTGTACTCCAAGTCTATGCTCTGACCCACTGATGCTGAAGAAGCTGAAGTTGATAAGATCTATGAAGACCAAGAAGACCTCCTAGAAATAATGCCAAAAAAGATGCCATATTCATAATACGGGATTGGAATGCAAAAGTAGGAAGTCAAGAGATACCTAGAGTAACAGGCAAGTCTGGCCTCGGTGTACAAAATGAAGCAGGGGGAAGGCTAACAAAATTCTGCAAAGAGAATGTACTGGTCATAGCAAACATCCTCTTTCAACAACACAAGAGACAACTTTACATACAGACATCAGCAAATGGTCAATACTGAAATCAGATTCATTATATTCTTTGTAGCCGAAGGTGGAGAAGCTGTTTACAGTCAGCAAAAGCAAGACCTGAAACTGACTGTGGCTCAGATCATCAGCTTCTCATAGTAAAATTCAGGCTCAAACTAAAAAGAGTAGGGAAAATCACTAGACCAGTCATGTATGAGTTAAATTAAATCCCCTATGAAGATACAGTGAAGGTGACAAATATATTCAAGGGATTAGATCTAGAAAACAGAGTGCCTGAGAATTACGGACAGAGGTTTATGATATTTTATAGGAGACAGAGAACAAAATCATCCAAAATAAAAAGAAATGAAAGAAGGCAAAGTGGTAGCCTGAGGAAGCTTTACAAATAGCTGAGGAAACAAGAGAAGCAAAAAGCAAGAGAGAAAGGAAAATGTACGCTCAGCTAAATGTAGAGTTCCAGAGGCAAGACAGACAAGCAGGCTTTCTTCAATAAACAATGCAAGGAAATAGAGGAGAATAACAGAAGAAGAAAGACTAGAGATCTCTTCAAGAAAAATGAAAATATCAAAGGAATATTTCATCCAAAGATGGACACAATAAAGGACAGAATCAAAGATCAAGAAGAGATGGCAAGAATACCCAAAAGAACTGTACAAAAAAAGATCTTAATGACCAGGATAATCACGATGGTCTGATCACTCATCCAGAGCCAAGCATTCTGGAGTGTGAAGTCAAGGGGGCCTTAGGAAGCACTCCTGCTAGTAATGCTAGTGGAGATGATGGAATTCCAGCAGAGCTATTTAAAATCCTAAAAGATAATGCTATGCAACTGTTTCACCCAGTATGTCAGCAAATTTGGAAAATCTAGCAGTGGCCACAGAACTGGAAAATGTCAATCCTTATCCCAATTCCCAAGAAGGACAGTACTAAAGAATGTTCAAATCACCAGATAATTGCACCTATCTCCTATGCCTGTAAGATTATGCTGAAAATCCTTCAAGCTAGGGTTTAGCAGTTCATGAACCAAGACCATTCAAATGTTCAGACTGTGTTTAGAAAAGGCAGAGGGAATCAGAAATCAAATTGCCAGCATTCGCTAGATCATAGAGAAAGCAAGGGAATTAAAAGAAAAAAAAAGTTTACCTCTGATTGACTGGAATAAAGCCTTTGACTGTGTGGAACATAACAAACTGTGAAAACCTCTTGAAAAGATGGGAATACTATACCATCTTACCTGTCTCCTGAGAAACCTGTATGCAGATCAAGAAGCAACAATTAGAATATTGTGCGGAACAACAGACTGGTTCAAAATTGAGAAAGGAGTACGTCAAACTGTTTATTTTCACCCTATTTATTTAACTTATACACAGAGCACATCATGCAAAATGCTGGGCTGGATGTGTTACAAGCTCGAACAAAGATTGCTGGGAGAAATATCAACAATCTCAGGTATTCAGATGATTCTACTCTATTGACAGGGAAGAATAACTAAAGAGCCTCTTGATGAGGATGAAGGAGGAGAGTGAAAAAGCTGGCTTAAAACTCAGTATTAAAAAAATAAGATCATGGCATCTGGTCCCATCACTTCATAGCAAATAGAAGGGGAAGAGGTGGAAGCAGTGACAGATTTCCTCTTCTTGGGCTCTGAAATCACTGTGGATGGTGACTGTGGCCATGAAATTAGAAGATGATTGTTTCTTGGCAGGAAAGCTATGACAAACCTAGACAGTGTGTCAAAAAGCAAAGACATCACTTTGCAGACAAAGGTCCATATAATCAAGACTATGGTCTTTCCAGCAGTCATGTAGGTAAAAGCTGGACCATAAAGAAGGCAGAGCACTGAAGAACTGATGCTTTCAAATGTGGTGCTGGAGAAAAATCTTCAGAGTTCCTTGGACAGCAAGGAAATCAAACTAGTCAATCCTAAAGGAAATCAACCATGAATATTCATTGGAAGGATTGATGCTGAAGCTGAAGCTCCAATACTTTGGCCACCTGAATCGAAGAGCCGACTCACTGGAAGAGACCCTAATACTGGGAAAGACTGAAGGCAGAAGGAGAAGAGGGTAAGAGAGGATAAGGTGGTTGGATGGCATTACTGATTCAATGCACATGAACTTGGGCAAATTCTGGGAGATAGTGAAAGACTGGGAAACCTGGCTTGCTACATCTTTGTGGTCTCAAAGAGTCAGACATGACTTGGCAACTGAACAACAGCAAAAGCAATATCCAGTGAAGGAGGGTAACATAAGTTCCCTCAGTGAACTGAATACCTGTCGTATATTAAGCACTGTGCTTGACAGCTTGATAGAGGCAGAAAAGGAATCACAGAATAATGAACAAGATATTTTTTCCATCATCAAAAAGTTCAGTTCAGTTCAGTCACCCAATCATGTCCGACTCTTTGCAACCCCATGAACTGCAGCACACCAGGCCTCCCGTGTCCATCACCAACTCCCAGAGTCCACCCTAACCCATGTCCATCAAGTCAGTGATGCCATCCAACCATCTCATCCTCTGTCATCCCCTTCTCGTCCTGCCTTCAATCTTTCCCAGCATAGGGTCTTCTTCAGTGAGTCAGCTCTTCACATCAGGTGGCCAAAGTATTGGAGTTTCAGCTTCAGCATCAGTCCTTCCAATGAACACCCAGGACTGATCTCCTTTAGGATGGACTGGTGGGATTTCCTTGCAGTCCAAGGGACTCTCAAGAGTCTTCTTCAACATCACAGTTCAAAAGCATCAATTATTCTGTGCTCAGCTTTCCTCATAGTCCAACTTTCACATCCATACATGACTACTGGAAAAACCATAGCCTTGACTAGACAGACCTTTGTTGGCAAAATAATTTCTCTGCTTTTTAATGTGGTGTCTAGGTTGATCATTTTCCTTTCAAGGAGTAAGTGTCTTTTTATTTCATGGCTGCAATAACAATCTGCAGTGATTTTGGAGCCCAGAAAAATAAAGTCAGCCACTGTTTCCTTTGTTTCCCCATCTATTTTCCATAAAGTGATGGGACTGGATGCCATGATCTAAGTTTTCTGAATGTTGAGCTTTAACCCAACTTTTTCACTCTCTTCTTTCACTTTCATCAAGAGGCTTTTTAGTTCTTCTTCACTTTCTGCCATAAAGGTGGTGTCATCTGCATATCTGAGGTCATTGATATTTCTCCTGGCAATCTTGATTCCAGCTTGTGCTTCATCCAGCCCAGCGTTTCTCATGATGTACTCTGCATATAAATTAAATAAGCAGGGTGACAATATACAGCTTTGACGTACTCCTTTTTGGAAAACAGACAAGGTACCAACTGGAAGAACTGAAAAATGCTTTCTTTCATGGAGATTCTGGCCTTTAAGCTAACTTTTGAAAAAAATGATTCATGCCAATGTATGGCAAAACCAATACAGTATTGTAAAGTAGAGTAAAGTAAAAATAAAATTAAAAAAAAAAGAAAACAAAATTAAATCTGCCATACCCTGTAAAAGTAATTAATAAAGAATACTGGAGCTGAAGAATGCAAAAAAAAAAAGAAGAAGAAGAAGAAGAAGAAAAAGAATGAAAACCTGAAAGATGGTGCATTGCGTGGGGTGGGGGTAGACGAGTAGTGTGTGGAGAATTAAAGGTGATAGCTTACGTGAATGATGTCAGATTCATGATCTCTGAAGAAGATTAAGCTTTTGGACCAGGGACCAGGCTTGATCACTCAAGAGCTTTTGTGTAGCAAAGTTTTATTAAAGTATGACAAGGGACAGAGAAAGCTTCTGACACAGACATAAGAAGGGGATGGAGAATGATTCTGTGCTAGATTTAGCAAGCTGTTTTATGTTCGTTAGAAAGTTATTAATCAAATAAGAGAGACACCTCGAGGCTAATGGAGTTTCTTTCACCAGGCTCTTCTCCCACAATATGCATTTCTGAGATAGGACGGCATGAGGTGTGTCATCCCCCAGCCATAAAGGAATTGATATGAATACTAGTTTTCTGAGCTATTATCAGCCCAAGGTTTGAGAAAAGAAAAAAGTTACTCTTAGGTTAAACCATTTTGAAGAAAGACAAATTCCAAAGCAAATACATAGTTTCATTAACATAGCTTAAGAAAAATATTTCCATAGAGAGTTTGTTTCCTCCTGCCACTTAAGGGAGAGATTTTAAAATGTCTGACACTTGCAGGCTATTTCCTCCATTTAGAGACCTCTGGCCTTCCTGCCTGTTACCCTCTCAAGTGAAGTGAAGTCGCTCAATCATGTCTGACTCTTTGCGACCCCATGGACTCTAGCCGACCAGGCTCCTTCCTCCATGGGATTTTCCAGGCAAGAGTACTGGAGTGGGCTGCCATTTCAAAGACATCTCAAATTACTCTGGAAACATAGACTTGGAATAGATGGAAATAGTCCTGCAGTGTAGGACTAAAGATCTGGGACCTGATTTCAAAGGTAAGTAGAAGCTGTGGAAGTTTTTCAGGGAGAGGAGTTTTCCATTTTATGAAGATTATGGTGGCACTATTGGCAAAGAATGCACAAGATGCAAGAGACATGGACTCACTCCCTGGGTCCAGGCAATCTCCTGGAAGAGGAAATGGCATCTCCTTCCAGTATTTTTGCCTGGAAAGTTCCATGGGCAGAAAAGCCTGGTAGGCTACAGCCCACAGGGTAGCAAAGAGTTGGACATGACTGAGCATGCACACCCACTTTATGATGGAAATATATAGAGTAAGTTGATGAAGGGATAAACAGGAAACCAGTGGGCTCATAGAGATGCTGCCAAATATGTGTCTGATGGGAACTTCCCTGGAAGTCCAGTGGTTAGACTTCACACTTCCATTGTGGGGGGTGTGGGTTCCATCCTATAAGCCGTGACATGGCAAAAAAAAAAAAAAAAAAGAACTTTATTTGGTTATCTTCATTTTATTTACTAAATGTTCCAGTCCTGCTCCCTCCCAGTAGAACTGTGCTTCCCTACTATCATGAAGTTGAACATGGCCACATGACTTGCCTTGACCAATAGAATTTAACAAAAGTGACACATATTGCTTTAGGACAGAATCATTTTATTCCCAGTGCAAACCCTGCACTGCCTCTCTCCATTTCACTATGTATCCAGCAATTCTTTAGATGACAGAAAACTACATCTCTGAGTTGGAACAGAATTCCTACATTGCTAATGCAGCAAAAGAGAAATAAATGTTTATTATTTGGGGCCACTGAGATTTGACCTATTCTCACTGATGTGTGTGCTCAGTCGCTCAGTTGTGTCCAACTCTTTGCGACCCCATGGACAGTAACCTGTGAGGCTCCTCTGTCCATGGCTTTCCTTGTAAAAATACTGGAGTGGGTTGTCATTTCCTCCTACAGGGAATCCTCCTGACCCAGGGATCAAACCTGCATCTCCTGTGTGGTCAGGCGAATTCTTTACCACTGAAACACCTGGGAAGCTCATTCTCACTGATAACGTGCCTCTAATATACTTTCACTTCTACCAGCTAACACTACCCCTCCCCATATCTCTTGTTACATTTTATCTTTTTTTCATTAAGAAAAAGTACTTTGTAGCCATACCTGAGCCGTCAGTAAAACCTCTTTGGGTCCAAAGCACTTATACCATTTACAATCACTCCCTATCAAAATAGTGCATCTGTACTCCCTCCCCCAGGCGAGAGGCTCATTCCTATACTTCCACATCAATGTCTGCAATGCCCTCTCCTGCCCTTTAAAACACTACATTGTAATTATTTTCAGACTGTATCTTCTACTCGCACAATGCTATGAATTCCTTAAGAACATGTTCTGAGCTTATACACTTTGGTAACCCCTAATTGTGACACTAGTTGCTCAATAAAACTTGGTGAATTAGTAACTAATAACCAGTGGATAAATAAGCAGGGTGACTCTATAGCCTTGATGTACTCCTTTTCCTCTTTGGAACCAGTCTGTTGTTCCATGTCCAGTTCTCACTGTTGCTTCCTGACCCGCATATAGGTTTTGCAAGAGGCAGGTCAGGTGATCTGGTATTGCCATCTCTTTCAGAATTTTCCACAATTTATTGTGATCCACACAGTCAAAGGCTTTGGCATAGTCAATAAAGCAGAAGTAGACGTTTTTCTGGAACGCTCTTGCTTTTTTGATGATCCAGTGGATGTTGGTAATTTGATCTCTGGTTCCTCTGCCTTTTCTAAAACCAGCTTCAACATCTGGAAGTTCACGGTTCACGTAATGATGAAGCCTGGCTTGGAGAATTTTGAGCATTACTTTACTAACGTGTGAGATGAGTACAATTTTGGCTGGAGGAAGCACAAGCTGGAATCAAAATTGACAGGAGAAATATCAATAACTTCAGATATGCAGATGACACAACCCTTATGGCAGAAAGTGAAGAGAAACTAAAAAGTCTCTTGATGAGAGTGAAAGAGGAGTGTAAAATGTTGGCTTAAAGCTCAACATTCAGAAAACGAAGATCATGGCATCCAATCCCATCACTTCATGGAAAATAGACAGGGAAACAGTGGAAACAGTGTCAGACTTTATTTGGGGGGCTCCAAAATCACTGAAGATGGTGATTGCAGTCATGAAATTAAAAGACTCTTACTCCTTGGAAGAAAAGTTATGACCAACCCAGATAGCATATTCAAAAGCAGAGATATTACTTTGCCAACAAAGGTCCATCTAGTCAAGGCTATGGTTTTTCCAGTGGTCATGTATGGATGTGAGAGTTGGACTGTGAAGAAAGCTGAGTGCTGAAGAATTGATGCGTTTGAACTGTGGTGTTGGAGAAGACTCTTGAGAGTCCCTTGGACTGCAAGGAGATCCAACCAATCCATTCTGAAGATCAGCCCTTGAATTTCTCTGAATGATGCTAAAGCTGAAACTCCAGTACTTTGGCCACCTCATGTGAAGAGTTGACTCATTGGAAAAGACTCTGATTCTGGGAGGGATTGGGGGCAGGAGGAAAAGGGGATGACAGAGGATGAGATGGCTGGATGGCATCATGGACTCAATGAATGTGAGTCTGAGTGTACTCCGGGAGTTGGTGATGGACAGGGAGGCCTGGCATGCTGCGACTGAGCGACTGAACTGAACTGAACTGAACCAGTGGATGAGTAAAGCCAGACTCTACTAACTAGTGATATGATTTTGAGAAGTGCTGGCCTGCTCTGATTCTCTGTTTCACCTTTTGAAATAAGACATTTGGATTAGGTGATTCCTAGTGACCTTTTATCTATGAAACCCCTTTGAAAATAAGTCTAATATCACTCCTTCCCCTTTCAAATCCCTCTTCATTTTCTCATTCTCATGCTCTCCTTCACTTTTATGTCAGAGTTACAAGCTACTCTTTTCTAAACATTTTCTCCCTTTTCTTCTGTGACTATCTTCTCTGTAGAGCCTTAGGTCACCTGGTTGATTCTTTTGTTCTTCACCTCATGATCACTGTCCCACTTCCTATTCAGCCCTTATATTGATTGAAGGCTTTTGTTCTTGGTTGAATCATCTGCTCTAACTGAGATTTCATAATCATCCTGGTGGCTTCAGTTTTCCCATAAGCAGAATGATCTTTTAACTTTGTTTCAGTTCCTTCTTTCTTCAATTCCAGCCATTTTTAAATCTTTTGGAATTATGCAGAAAAAATGGCCGTACCCTAGGCCTGATGTCACAGGCAGTTGCTCTACTTTTAACCTTTATTTTAAAAAATGCCAGCATACCACCCTGCTAGCATGTGAAATGAGTGTAATTAGGTGGCAACAAGTAGACCAAACAGTCAATCCTAAAGAAAATCAACCCTTAATATTCACTGGAAAGACTGATGCTGAAGCTGAAGCTCCAATACTTTTGGCCACCTGATGAGAAGAGCCAACTCTTTGGAAAAGATTCTGACCCTGGGAAAGACTGAGGGCAGGAGGAGAAGGTGGCAACAATGCATGAGATGATTGGATGGTACCACTGACTCAATGGACATGGGTCTGAGTTAACTCTGGGGGACGGCGAAGAATGGGAATGTCTGCATGCTGTAATCTCTGGGGTCTCAAAGAGTCAGATGTGACTTAGTGACTGAATAACAGCAACAGCACACCACGCTTGCATCAATGAAAACCTCTTAATCTGCAACTCTACCATTCCTTGATGTGCATAATATTTGTTCTTCAAATTTCACCCAGAGAATCATTTTTTTAATCTCAATTTTCTTTCAAATGTGCCTCCTGTTGATTTTATTTCCTTACTGACCTGGCCCATAAAACATGGTTTACATTGTCAGTCTCTCTTGTTAACATCTTCAATCAGCTAGTCTTTTGTCTTTCCTCTACACTCAATTGACAATGTTGAAATCAATCCAATATTTTCCTTCTCTGATCTTAAATCTAGACCTTCAAGCTCCAGTAGAGAAAATTCCAAAATCACTCACATTCGTTTCAGAGGTTCTTTGTTTCTGACTTCATCTTTCAATCCCCCATGGTTTCTGGAAATTTTTCTATATGTCCCTGAGTAACAGTCTCTCCCATCCCTTTCTAGAACTGTTTCATGGATGGACCTAGTGATTGTCATATTAAGTGAAGTAAGTCAGACGGAAAGAGGAATATCATATGATATCACTTATAAGTAGAGTCTAGAAAATGACATATATGAATTTTCTACAAAACAGAAACAAACTTATGGTTATCCAAGGAGAAAGGGAAGGAGGGAGTAAATTTGGAGTTTGGTATTAGCTGATACAAGCTACTAAATAGTTAAACAACAAAGCCTTAGAGAGAGAAAATACATATAATATATATGTGTGTGTGTGTATATATATATATATACATATATTCTGAATCACTTTGCTGTACATCTGAAACTAATCAAGCATACTTCAGTTTTAAAAAAAGTTTTAAAAGAACTGTTTTAAACAGTCTTCAAGTTTTCAAGTCAGTATTTCTGTTTATTATTTCACCACCTAATTCTATGTGGAAATAGAGGTAACTAGGGTAAGACTCTTGGCTTCTTGTTCAACTGTCATATCATCCCCACCTCTGAGAGGTTTAGCAATCCATCTCTTAGTATCTGATTCATTTAGCCTGGGTGGACCCACATACAATTTTGGAGTTTTGTTTTGTTTTTTAAATTATCCATGTAACATAATGTAGGGTTAGCTTTTTTATAAATTTTTTATTTAATACTTTATTCTATTTTACAATACTGTATTGGCTTTGCCATACATTGACATGAATCAGCCACAGGTGTACACGATCTCCCAATGCTGAAGCCCCCTCCCACCTCCCACCCCACACCATCTCCCTGGATCATCCTGTACACCAGCCCCAAGCATCCTGTATCCTGTATTGAACATAGACTGGCGCTTCATTTCTTATATGATAGTATACATGTTTCAGTGCCATTCTCCCAAATCATCCCACCCTCTCCCTCTCCCTCAG
>SJYW01003154.1:194397-205929 GCA_006410735.1 Raphicerus campestris | reverse complement strand
GCCCCAAGCATCCTGTATCCTGTATTGAACATAGACTGGCGCTTCATTTCTTATATGATAGTATACATGTTTCAGTGCCATTCTCCCAAATCATCCCACCCTCCCCCTCTCCCTCTCCCTCTCCCTTTCCCTCTCCCTCAGAAGTCAAAAGTCCGTTCTATACCTCTGTTTCTCTTTTGTTGTCTCACCTACAGGGTCATCATTACTATCTTTCTCAATTCCATATATATGTGTCAGTATACTGTATTGGTGTTTTTCTTTGTGGCTTACTTCACTCTGTATAATCGGCTCCAGTTTCATCCATCTCATTAGAACTGAATCAAATTTATTCTTTTTAAGGGCTGAGTAATGCTCCATTGTGTATATGTACCATGGCTTTCTTATCCATTCATCTGCTGATGGACATCTAGGTTGTTTCCATGTCCTGGCGGTTATAAACAATGCTGCAATGAACATTGGGGTACATGTGTCTCTTTCAATTCTGGTTTCCTCGGTGTGTATGCCCAGCAGTGGGATTGCCGGGTCATAAGGCAGTTCTATTTGCAATTTTTTTAAGGAATCTCCACACTGTTTTCCATAATGGCTGTACTAGTTTGCATTCCCATCAACAGTGTAAGAGGGTTCCCTTTTCTCCACATCCTCTCCAGCATTTATTGCTTATAGACTTTTGGATCGCAGCCATTCTGACTGGTGTGAAGTGGTACCTCATTGTGGTCTTGATTTGCATTTCTCTGATAATGAGTGATGCTGAGCATCTTTTCATGTGTTTGTTAGCCATCCATATGTCTTCTTTGGGGAAATGCCTATTTAGTTCTTTGGACCATTTTTTGATTGGATCGTTTATTTTTCTGGAGTTGAGCTGCATAAGTTGCTTGGGTTAGCTTTTAATTTTCAAATCACTGCTGAAATGTATGTTTTGTGGTATTGTTTGCTTATTCTCAAATTTAACACTTCTAATCAAAATTCAACATTCTCACCAAAGTATTGTGGGTTGTTTTTTTGTTTGTTTGTTTGTTGGCTGTTGTTAGTTTCTTGTCCAGTGATAAAAAAAATCCAGGGGCAAGAAGTATTGGCTTTAGTTTGGTTAGTCAAGGATGTCAGGGCTGAAAGTTGAGAGCTGAAATATTCTTTGGTGCTGCTTTATGTTCCCAGGATGCTACTATGCAGTTCTAACAACCATATCTGCTTTTTAGACAGAATAAGAAAAGCCAGATGCTGAAAATGGTGGTGCCTCCCTCAGGAACAGGCTTCCACTTATGCTTCATCACATTGCCAGCCCATCAGATGACCACTCCCTCACAAAGCACAGGATCTGAAGAGGTGCTATTCTAGCTTTCTATCTCTGATGACAAAGGAAAGGAGGAAAAGGAGAAAAGGGATAAAAATAAATCCTGAGCATGGTATCTGCCATGAAGCTTGTCTCAAGAGGGTTTTTTTTGGGGGGGATGGGGTGGGGGATAGTTTGTTTTGTTTTTTGTTAATTGTTTTAAACACCTAGTATCACCCTCAGCTTTCCCTGTCCTCACACATTCATTTCCAACTGAGCTTTTAAAGCTAAAATAAATGTCTTTCCAACTTCATTGCCATCATCCTAACTCAGACCCTTGGTATGTTTGGCCTAGATAGGATAATTACCACCTTGCCTCTAGTCTCTTGGTACTCTACCCACCTAGCCTGCACACCATCACCAAGGCTTATATTACCAAAAGAATCAGAAGTCTTTAATGGCACCTGTTGCCCTTGAGGTTCTTCACTGTCTACTTCTGCAGATCAGGCTGCTCACTGAGAATATCTCAGGCCTCCCCACCTCTGCCACCACTCATGCCCTCCTCTCTGTTCAGTGTGCCTGCGTTCTCTCTTCCCTTTCTTGACCTTTACCAGCTTCTCCTAATGTGGTGGCTACATCAGGACCTAGGGCAGTGGTTTCTTACTGAGCCATAATGCTGAAGTCAAGGGACTCACTGTGATAACTCAACATGTTCCAACATTCAACCCACACAGGGCTATGTTCATTCAGATTTTATTCTCTCACATTGGGAAGCAGATGACGCTGTTGCTTAGAAAAACATGAGACATGCAGGATAGGCAAGCACAGAATAGATATATACTGTTCAATTTACTCTTCTTTAGAGAACAGTTTTGTCAATGTACGTTCTCTCATTGATGAGGTAAGCACTGCAAGTATAGGATAAAAGAAAAGTTGTTTCAGCTTGCCTTGAGCCAAGGTAAAAGGGGACAATTTTGATGGCCAACCTAGCTCGCAAGATGATTACACTGGAATTGGGATATTTCCAATAACCTATCACTGTCAATATTTTACAGTATCTAGCTCTTTATAGATATATCTTACTATATCTATGTATCTATGCATCTATCTATCATCTATCCATCTCAAGATGTACAGAAAGTAAAGACAGGCTTTGTGGCCATGGTGTTCTGGTCACTGTTTAACAACCAGTTTCCCTGGTGGTTCAGACAGTAAAGAATCCACCTACAGTGCAGGAGACCTGGGCTTGATCCCTGGGTAGGGAAGATACCCTGGAGAAGTGAAGTCTACAGTCCATGGGGTCACAAAGAGTTGGACATGACTGAGCAACTAAGCATGCATGAGTGAAGAAAACCTCTCCTTGATGTGTTTGCCAATTTCCAAAGTGTGAATATATGCACCATGAACGATCTCAAGCTACCAGTGTGATACCACTGAACACAGAGTTGTGAAGACACACGACACAACTAGCCCTTGCAAGTACATGGCTCTGTGCTATACATAGTTATTTATTAAATGCTTACTACATTCTAGGTGGTGTGATATTGATAATGCAGGAAACAAGACAGAAAGTCCTTGCTTTTGTGACATTTACAACCTAATAGGAGGACAAAAGCTAATTCTCCAGGAATCCAGGATTCTGATATCTTTTCCACATTTAATTCAATTTACTTTTAAAGTATGCCACACAAACTATTTTTATAATTTATGCATATCAATTATTTTGTAGATATCTTTTATCCTGCATTATAAACTCCTTCAGAATTTATATATCCTCAAATGATATTCCTTCATTTTGACCCCACCATATTTAGTCAGCATTTCATCCATAGTAGACCTCTGTATATATTTATTAAAGAAATGAGTGAGTGTTGGAATGGTTATTGGGTTACCTGGGAGTTTTTTTTGTATAATTGGGTGGCATTTGGGACATGGGTTGAAGTGGCAAGAATACCCATTAACAAAACCTCTTTCCTTTTAGTTCCTTCTGCTCCCAGTTGACTGAGTTCATTATGTAAGTTAAGCTTTGAGTGATTTCAACCATGCCCTCCTCCTCCACTCAGTTCCAAATAAAAATGAGTTACACAGAGCCCACCAGCAGTATTTTACAAGTGCTAGCAATTGCTACCGTGCATCCTTAATAGCAGCGTAATCAAAAGTTATGATGCATTTTTCTGTAATCACAAGAAATGATACCCACTTAAGTGCTAAGTAAAGCAAATTCCTACCAAAAAAAAAGGCAAAAGCATTTCAATTTTCATTTTGAAATGAGTAAGTCAAAATCAATTTTGTGAAGCAGTTAACAGCAACTGTGTGCCTCTTTCCTGTTCCTAACAGGTACAATTTTCTTTTAGCAAACAGCCATGCAGAGGTCTCTGATGCTGCATTAACATGTGTATTCAAACCATCTCACTATTGTGTATTAAAATTGGGTAATAGAGGCCATAAGAGAAACACGAACATGAATCTTAAGAAGCAGACCAATTTGCCAGCATCAAGAACATATACTTAGCAAAAAATAAATATAAATAAACTGGTAAGGAGTTTTTACATGGGGATTTCAGAACACTACAGCTGAAAAGTGCACCCCAAGTGCCTCTGTGTGAACTATCAGCTGTGCCAAAACCAAGCTGGAGGAGGAAGGAAATATCTTTGCTTTGTAAAAAGTACATTTGTGTTGTATATCCTCACTCTTTCCCCCAAAATGAGGATATCAGCTAAAAAGAGACAAGTGTTAAATTTTAATTGAATTGAAAAGACCAACATTTTCCCGTTTCTTACACTTACACACACACACACATACACACATACACACACACACATACACACACACACATACACTATCTTGTCTAAGAATTGCAAAGAGAGTTGACAAAATATATTTTTCTAATGTAATTATGTGTCTTAAGAAACTGATTTGCAAAAAGAAAAAATTGTAACCTTGAATTATCACCTTGACACATTTTTTACTATAATTCCTTTATTTCTCTGTCCTTCTCTCTCTCTTTCTGTCTTTAATTTTTAGGAAACCGTATTGTAAATATATGTGCATATGTGTATGAGTGTGTGTGTGCATGTGTACACAAATGTTTGCATTTTATCTCACAGCAGGTTTTAATAAGAATCATTGAAGATGATTAAAAATGCATGTTCTCTGAAGCAACAGGCATTTTTGTTTCTTTGCATTTTTCACTATATATTTAGTTTAAAAGTTAAGCAAGAAAATCACACTGCAGTTTTTAAGATAAAATCCCTAAGATAAAGCATTCTGAGGTTACTATCCAAAGATACTATAGTAATTCAACACATATTCCCAATACTATCTTAAGAGCTACAAAGATAGCTTACTGCACATATGAAATTATTAGAACATAAATTTCTAGAAATGAAGTCACTTCAGTGATGCAATGTCCTATTTCTTATTTTGTAGACTTCAAATAAATGCTTCTCAAATTTTCACTGAAGCTGCTGTTGAAAACAATAATGTAGGAGTATAATCATAAGACTCAATTAATATGATGCAGGCAAAAGCTAGATATTGATCCAGCTGATGTGAAATAAAAGTCGCTGAGTGCACTGGTAGCCAAAACACACCTGGGGGAAAATTAACAGGGGCTCTGCTTTTATTTGTATGAGTGGGTTATGTTTCTCTATTCACACCCTTGCCCCAGGCATCCAGTCCAGTTTAAAGACAAAAAAATCTTGATTCATGAAGTTGGAGGGATTACTGTGCCATTTATTTAAAGCATGGACCATATTTTGGATTCAGTATGGTAAATATATATATTGAAATTACAGTAAAATTTGCTGAAACTTTGAAGAAGAACAGATAATTTGTTCTTTTGTAATGTTCTATATTGAAAACTATTCTGGATTTCCTTTTTATCTGAGAAACATTCTGAGGTGAAACTGAATTTTAAAAGATAGGTATTTCTGTTGGGAAATATTTTAGAGATGATTTCTATAAACAGACTTAAATATAGGAAGGTTGAGAAGAGTAAACATTGATGATGATAGGTTATCTCCTATAACGAGGATAAAGGAGATTTTTATCCTCTTTGTGTCCACGGTATGTATTTCTTGATTTTCCTATGATTGCTACCAATTACTTGTAAAATAAAACTGAAAATAAATACACAAATATCCAGAGATGTTTTCAATACCAGTGAAATAGACAAGAAGGAGATAACCCAAAGGACAGGCTGAGCGGAAGCCAACAAAAAATATGAAGGCCAAGAGACAGCAAAACTGAAAAAATTACCTAAAATATCCTGGTCACCAGAAGCGGAGGGAGAGAGCTGAAGCCTTGAACCAGTAGAAAAAGTGAAACCATTAAAACATTGAGGTTGCAGTCTGCTGTCACTGCCTGCCTTCCTTTGGAACTGTTGCAGATCAGTGATTAGACCAGCCTCACCCAAGAGCCAACATATGTGTTCGGGTTGTACCCTGTACTACAGTCTATCATGGAGTATGTGGGAGCTGAAATTCAGTCCACTCTCCACTTACTATGTCTGGTTTCCTGGCACCTCAGACAAATGATCTTTTTTTTTTTTTTTTCTAATCATGGAATAGCACTGGGCAGGTAAATACAATGTGAACTAGTGAGCTGCTTCCATTTTAAGATTATCTTGTGCATGTGTGCTGAGTCCTGTATGATTCTTTGTGACCCCATGGACTGTAGCCCATCAGGCTCCTCTGTCCATGTAATCTTCCAGGAAAGAATACTGGAGTGGGTTGCCGTTTCCTCCTCCAGGGGATCTTCCAGACCCAAGGATGGAACCCACATCTCCTGCCTTAGCAGGTGGATTTTTTAATGCTAGTATCACCTGGAAAGCCCATTAGCAGAGCAAGTGATGCATAATAGGCATCCAATAAATATTAACATCAACATTTTAGGAGTCAGTGAACTAAAATGGACGGCAATGGGCAAATTTAATTCAGATGACCAATATATCTACTTCTGTTCGCAAGAATCCCTAAGAAAGAATGGAGTAGCCCTCATAGTCAACAAAAGAATCCAAAATTCAG
The DNA here is from genome assembly GCA_006410735.1 of Raphicerus campestris. Lineage (NCBI taxonomy): Eukaryota > Metazoa > Chordata > Mammalia > Artiodactyla > Bovidae > Raphicerus > Raphicerus campestris. Next base: position 199,634 of record SJYW01003154.1, on the reverse strand, counting down.
TACTTGGGTGCAATTTCAGAAACAATAGAATGATCTTGGTTTATTTCCAAGGCAAACCATTCAACGGCACAGTAATCCAAGTCTATGCCCCAACTACCAACTGATGCTGAAGAAAATGAAGTTGAATAGTTGTATTAAGACCTACAAGACTTTCTAGAACTAACTCCCCAAAAGATGTCTTTTTCATCATAGGGGACCGGAATGCAAAAGTAGGAATTCAAGAGATGCCTGGAGTAACAGGAGAGTTGGGCCTTGGACTACAAAATGAACCAGAGTAAAGGCTAGCAAAATTTTGCCAAGAGAGCACACTGGTCATAGCAACCACCTTCCTCCACAAGAGATGACTCTACACGTGGACATCACAAGATAGCCAATACTGAAATAATATTGATTATTTTCTTTGCAGCCAAAAATAGAGAAGCTCTATACAGTCAGCAAAAACAAGACCAGGATGATCTGTGGCTCATATCATGACATCCTTATTGCAAAATTTAGACTTAAATTGAAGAAAGTAGGGAAAACCACTACATCACTCAGATATGACCTAAATCAAATCTCTTAAGGCTATACAGTGTAAGTAATAAATAGATTAAAGGGATGAGATCTGATAGACAGAGTGACTGAAGAGCTATGGACAGAGATTTGTAATACTGTACAGGAGGCAGTGACTAAAACCATTCCCAAGAAAAAGAAATGAAACAAGGCAAAATGATTGTCTGAAGAGGAATTACAAGTAGCCGAGGAAAGAGAAGCAAAAGACAAAGGAGAAGAGAAAAGATAAAGCCATCTGAATGCAGAGTTTCAAAGAACAGCAAGGAGAAGAAATAAAGTCTTCTTAAGTGAACAATGCAAACAAACAGAGGAAAACAATAGAATTGGAAAGGCTAGAGATCTCTTCAAGAAAATTAGAGACACCAAGGGAATATTTCATGCAAAGATGGATGGACACAATAAAGGAGAGAAATGGTATAGACCTAACAGAAGTAGAAGATATTAAGAAGAAGTGGTAAGAATACACAGAAAAACTATACAAAAAAAAAATCTTCATGACCCAGATAACTACGATGGTGTGATTTCTCAACTTAGAGCCAGACATCCTGGAGTATGAAGTCAAATGGGCCTTAGGAAACAGTACTATAAACAAAGCTAGGGAAGGTGATGGAATTCCAGCTGAGCTATTCCAAGTCCTAAAAGACGATGCTGTTAAAGTGAAGCACTCAATGTGATAGCAAATTTGGAAAACTCAGCAGTTACCACAGGACTAGGAAAGGTCAGTTTTCATGACAATCCCAAAGAAGGGCAATGCCAATGAATGTTCAAACTACTGCACAATTGCACTCACTTCACATCCTAGCAAGGTAATGGTTAAAATCCTTCAAGCTAGACTTCAAGCTAGGTTCACAGTAGGTGAATCGAGATCTTCCAGATGTACAAGCTGGATTTAGAAAAGGCTGAGGAAACACAGATCAAATTGCCAACAACCATTGGATCATAGAAAAAGCAAAAGAATTCTAGAAAAGCATCTACTTCTGCTTCATTGACTATGCTAAAGCTTTGACTGTGTGGATCACAGCAAACTATGGATACTTCTTAAAGAGATGGAAATACCAGATCACCTTATCTGCCTCCTGAGAAACCTGTTTGAATATCAAAGAGCAACAGTTAGAACTGGACATGGGACAATGGACTGATTCAAAATTGAGAAAGGAGTACATCAAGGCTATATATTGTCACCCGGCTTATTTAACTTATATGCAGAGTAGATCATGAGAAATCTGGGTTGGGTTAAGCACAAACTGAAATCAAAATTGCCTGGAGAAATATCAATAACCACAGATAGGCAGATGACACCACCCTAATGACAGAAAGTGAAGAGTAACTGGAGAATCTCTTGATGAGGGTGAAAGAATAGAGTGGAAAAGCTGACTTAAAACTCAACATTCAAAAAACTAAGTTCCTAAGATCGTGGCATCCGGTCCTATTATTTCATGTCAAATAGATGGGTAAAAATGAAAACACTGACAGACTTCATTTTCTTGGGCTCCAAAGTCATTGTGAATGGTGACTGCATCCAGTAATTAAAAGACCCTTGCTCCTTGGAAGAAAAGCTATGACAAACTTAGACAATGTATTAAAAAGCAGAGACATCCTTTTGCTGACAAAGGTCTGTATAGTCAAAGTTGATTTTTCCAGTAGTTAGGTACGGATGTAAGAATTGGATCATAAAGAAATCTGAGCACCAAAGAATTGATGCTTTTGAGTTGTGGTGCTGCATAAGACTCTTGATGGTCCCTTGGACAGCAAGATCAAGCCAGTCAATTTTAAAGAAAGTCAGCCCTGAATATTCATTGGAAGGATTGATGTTCAAGCTAAAGCTCCAATACACTGGCCACCTGATGCAAAGAGCCAACTCACTGGAAAAGATCCTGACACTGGGAACAATTGGAGGAGAAGGGGGTGACAGAGGCTGAGATGGTTGGATGACATCATTGACTCAATGGACATGAGTTTGAGCAAACTCTGGCAGGTAGTGAAGGCAAGGGAAGCCTGGTGTGCCATAGTCCGTAGGGTTGCAAAGACTCTGACATAACTGAGAGGCTGAACAACAAATATTAACCACTAATTTATTAACATAACATCTTAGTTCTATCCAGGTATCTATGGCAAGTATCTATGGCTGTTAGTTTTATCAGATATCTATGACTGCACAGCAGTCATATCACTGCACAGCATATTATCGCAAACCTAGTGGCTTATTTCAGTAAGCATTTATTATCTCACAGTTTCTGAGTCAGGAATTTTGAATGTCTTAACTGGATGGTTCTGGTTCAGAATACCTCATGTGGCAGTTAGAATGTCAGCAGGGTAAAGTCATCAGAAGAGTTGACTGAGGTTGGAGGATCCACTTCTTAGATGACTGACTCCCATGACTGTTGGCTGAAGAGCTCAGTCCCTCACCCTATGTACCTCTCTAAGGATTACTGAATGTCTTTATGACATAGCAGCTGGCTTCCCCCAATTCAAGCTCTCTAAGAAAGAAAGGAGGAAATCACAGTGCCATTTAGGACTTAGCCTCTGAAACTGTACATTGTCACTTCCAATTTCTTTCTCCATAAAGTCCAGTCCACACTCCAATCAGGTATTTTAAAATCCAGACATAGTTTACTATCAATATTCTTAATATTTAAATGAGGTTGAACATAGTCATGAAGATATTTTCTTATATGCATCCCAATGCCCCATCTCTTCCTCTACCAAATCCACATTTGGGCAATTGAGCACAGTAGTTAAGCAGTCCCAAGGCACGAATTTTCAGATTGTTAAAGGCAATTGAAATAAGAGTTTATAATGGGATACAATTTTGAAAAAGTTCTATTATTTGATGATAAGAATGTTCCCTCTTTTATATGAAATAAAGAAGGAATTATCCTCTTAAAAATGGTTTTAAGGAAATAGCAGATACAATACTAATTATGGAGAAAGTGACGATTAAGAAAGAAATTAAGTATATTTAACTGTTTGGCAAGTATTGTTTGTATGGATGCTCATGATGGATACATTTCACCTTGTTTTTAAAGATTTACAAAGATATAATACATACCTAGCCAATGCCTGAACATAGTCTTAAAAGAGACTAGAGCTGCTTAGCAACCTGACTGCCATCCTGTAGGCCTTATCTATGGCTATAGTTCCCTCAGATCAGCCCAAAGTAAAGAGAAATTTGGAAGAGGGGGAAAGGAGGTATTATTGAGACAAAGCAGCATACCAAATCCTTTTCTTATAATATTTCATTTATTCACTATCTCATAATTGATTATTCTTTAGCATATAATGCACCAACATTAGTTTATGGCCAGGCTCAGCATTCAAGAAAGTAAGAAAGACATTCTCATATTCCTCTGGCCTTGTAACCTTGGCCAATTGCCCATAGGAACCAGGATATGAGTTTCCCAAAACCTGTTCACTGAGAATTGGAAATCTCTAGTTAGGAAGCATAAAACTGAGTAAGACAATAAAGAAAGAAGAGTTTTATCAATATGCACAAAGTTAAGTATAGTCTAAGCTATGGTTTTCCAGTAGTCATGTATGGATGTGAGAGTTGGGCCATAAAGAATGCTGAGCATTGAAAAATTGATGTTTTCAAACTGTGGTGTTGGAGAAGACTCTTGAGAGTTCTTTGAACAAAAGGAGACCAAACCAGTCAATCCTAAAGGAAATCAACCTTGAACATTAATTGAAAGAACTGATGCTGAAGTTAAAGCTCCAAAACTTTGGCCACCTGATATGAACAGCTGACCCACTGGAAAAGACTCTGATATTGGAAAAGACTGAGGGTAGGAGAAGGGGACAGCAGGGGACAAGATGGTTGGATGGCATCACTGACTCAATGGACATGAGTTTGAGCAAACTCTGGGAGATGGTAAAGGACAGGGAAGCTTGGTGTGCTTTCAGTCTATGGGGTCACAAAGAATCAGACACAACTTAGTGACTGAAAAACAACAAGTCAAACACATCACAATGCATAGTAGCCCCAAGGAAGTCTGGAGTCACAAATCCCAACTAGAAAAGAGATGAGAAGGGAGGCACAGGGATGTGTGAGACTCTCAACTTAGGTGGCAAAAGATTCCTCCTCATTCTCTTTTTTTCTGTTTACTAAATCCATCTCCATGGATTTTTTTTTAATCCTTGAATAAAATACAAAAGGGGCAAGGGATTGTGAAATATAGAATAGGGACATATTAGAATCAGAATCATAGTATTTTATAGTTGGAAGGAAATATCAAGATCCCCTAGGCAAGTTTTGACAGAATGTTCCGTACAGTTCTTATTCTATGGTACCTCAGGGCTTTAGTTGGGGAAGCCTATGAAGGAGCTTGACTGGTACAGCGAAGAAGGAGTAGGAGAGGTTAATTTTACTTTATTTTATGTATTAGGAGTCTATGTGAGATTTCCTTTAGAGGAAAGAAAAAATATTTCTATTGCATATAAAAAAGTGGGGGATAGGATTTCCCTGACAGTACCGTGGTTAAAACTCCACCCTCCAATGCAGGGGGTGTGTGCTGGGTCCCTGGTCAGGGAGCCAAGATCCCACATGACTTGGGGGTCAAATAAATAAATAAATAAATAAATAAATAAAACAGAAGCAATATTGTAACAAATACAATAAAGACGTTAAAAATGGTCCACATCCCACCCCACCCCCCGCAAAAAAAAAAAAAAAAAAAAAAACACAGCAG
>SJYW01003154.1:171539-193019 GCA_006410735.1 Raphicerus campestris | reverse complement strand
AAAAAAAAAAAAAAAAAACAGCAGGGGATGGGGTGGAGTGAGGTCATCCACCAAACTGAGTCCTTGGTGTTAGACTAGAGATGAGATGACCTGTTGAGCATCCCGACTTTGTGGCAATACCTTCAGCCCACTGACTCTCATCACTACACCAGGCTGCCTCTCATTATGCAGCCTAATTCCCTATGAGATGATTTAATTAAAACTGTGGCCATTTTGATTTCCATCTTGAGATTCTAATTATTATATGTTAAATATCTTGGTAGCTAATAAAAATGAATTAAATGTATAAATACAACATTAAGTTTAAATAATATTTTAAACAGTGTTTGGATCTTCTATTCCTTTGTCCACCTGGACTTTAATATTTTATTACTGCTTCTGTCAATAAAACTGCCTGCTATTTCTGAAAGTGGAGACTGTATCACTTCTTTCTTCAAGGTCAAGGTATTATTTTTTAGGAGGAAAATTTTTCTCTTAAGCCAATCATGTATAATTACCAAGTGTTTTTTATCCTGCAAGAATTTACATAGAAGTAACAAACAGTGAAAGAAAAGTTATGACCAACCTAGACATCATATTCAAAAGCAGAGACATTACTTTGCCAACTAAGGTCTGTCTAGTCAAGGCTATGGTTTTTCCTGTGGTCATGTATGGATGTGAGAGTTGGACTGTGAAGAAGGCTAAGCACCAAAAAATTGATGCTTTTGAACTGTGGTGTTGGAGAAGACTCTTGAGAGTCCCTTGGACTGTAAAGAGATCCAACCAGTCCATTCTGAAGGAGATCATCCCTGGGATTTCTTTGGAAGGAATGATGCTAAAGCTGAAACTCCAGTACTTTGGCCACCTCATGTGAAGAGCTGACTCACTGGAAAAGACTCTGATGCTGGGAGGGATTGGGGGCAGGAGGAGAAGGGGATGACAGAGGATGAGATGGCTGGATGGCATCACTGACTCGATGGACGTGAGTCTGAGTGAACTACAGGAGTTAGTGATGGACAGGGAGGTCTGGTGTGCTGCGATTCATGGGGTCACAAAGAGTCGGGCACAGCTGAGCAACTGGACTGAACTGAACTGAACTGAACAAACAGTAAAGCAACAATAGAGTTCTAATCCCTCCCCAACGAACCCTGGTTGTGCCATAAACCTACAGAAAAAACATGTCTAATGCTGCAGTAGCCCAGCACTGCATTTACCACCCCAGGTTTTACGTTCTTAGACACAAACACAAAGGACTAAGATCTGGAGCAAGGAGACACAAAAGATCCCAGTTTCCCTCTTGGCCTAACAATCTCTCCCTCTACAGGTAGTTAATAATAATTACTATATATGTTCATTTATGTCCAGCATTAGTAAAAAGCTTGGTAGCTTTATATGTATTATCTCACTTAACCCTCATAAGGACACTATGCAATGGACACTTCTTCTTAAAGAAGAAATAAAAGCACAAAGAAAAAAATACTTTGCTCACAAAGGATTTAACCAGGAACCACTACTCCAGAGCCTAGAATGTGGGACCTCTACAGAGACCATGCAAATATAGTTTAGTTCAGGAACTCAGAAATCAGACCTAAGAAAACAAAAATGTAGCCATTGTAATAAGAACTGCATTAGAGAGAGGCCAAAAAGGAAGGATATAGGCTGCTTCTCTTTGGAGAAAGTTTGTCCTTCCCAAAAAGAATCAGGAAGGGGACATGAGGGTAGAAGAGGTGGGGGCAGGATTAGTGCTGTAGGCTAAAATGCTCACATCTCTCCATCCACAGTCTAATCTAAAAACACATTCCAAAACCTAAGAAGCCAAAGGAGGACAGGCATAGGGAGGAAGGAACAACTGTGACTATGAGGGTGGGGGCTGGAATGAGGGAAGCTTAGGAAAGCGAGAAGAGCCAACTCATTGGAAAAGACACTGATGCTGGGAGAGACTGAAGGCAAAAGGAGAGGTTGGCAGAAGATGAGATGGTTCAATAGCATCACTGACTCAGTGGACATGAGTTTGAGCAAACTCTGGGAGATGGTGGAGGATAGGGAAGCCTGGTGTGCCCATGGGATCACAAAGAATCAGACTTGTCTTAACTACTGGACAACTACAGGAAGGAGACAAGACCCAGGCACTGGGAAGCAGCTCTGTGAAAGGTCAGAGAGGTCAATGGAGGTGGACAGTGGAGTTGGTGAAGAATAAGCCCGACAGGACTGGGGAGAGGAGGAGCATGAGACATGAACGAGAGAAGCCACGTGAGCCTGAGGAGGGTGGCAGCACCCTTATTTATACTCCTCTCCCTGAAAGAGCACAGACCCCCTTATGCACAATCCCTCTGTCTTATAGTCTTCTTAAAGTCAATGGTTACACTGAGTGTATCTTGATTCAAGCAGGGCAAAAAGTAAATGACATGGAGTATTTAAAATGAGTACAATCCTAGCTGGACATGGAGTAGTCCATCTAACAGTATTTTATATATGCCGGAAACAGAGCCTCAGTATCATTTTGAACTGAATAAGACTGAACTGAATTGAGCAAAGTGACTCCCTTGCTGGAAGTTTCAGGCATAAGGTAGAGATACTAGCAAGTGACCAGATTTTTCTCCACTTCTATAATGACCCCCACCTTAGACAATGACAGTGACACTCTTTGGTGGACGGGATTTNAAGGTCTGTCTAGTCAAGGCTATGGTTTTTCCTGTGGTCATGTATGGATGTGAGAGTTGGACTGTGAAGAAGGCTAAGCACCAAAAAATTGATGCTTTTGAACTGTGGTGTTGGAGAAGACTCTTGAGAGTCCCTTGGACTGTAAAGAGATCCAACCAGTCCATTCTGAAGGAGATCATCCCTGGGATTTCTTTGGAAGGAATGATGCTAAAGCTGAAACTCCAGTACTTTGGCCACCTCATGTGAAGAGCTGACTCACTGGAAAAGACTCTGATGCTGGGAGGGATTGGGGGCAGGAGGAGAAGGGGATGACAGAGGATGAGATGGCTGGATGGCATCACTGACTCGATGGACGTGAGTCTGAGTGAACTACAGGAGTTAGTGATGGACAGGGAGGTCTGGTGTGCTGCGATTCATGGGGTCACAAAGAGTCGGGCACAGCTGAGCAACTGGACTGAACTGAACTGAACTGAACAAACAGTAAAGCAACAATAGAGTTCTAATCCCTCCCCAACGAACCCTGGTTGTGCCATAAACCTACAGAAAAAACATGTCTAATGCTGCAGTAGCCCAGCACTGCATTTACCACCCCAGGTTTTACGTTCTTAGACACAAACACAAAGGACTAAGATCTGGAGCAAGGAGACACAAAAGATCCCAGTTTCCCTCTTGGCCTAACAATCTCTCCCTCTACAGGTAGTTAATAATAATTACTATATATGTTCATTTATGTCCAGCATTAGTAAAAAGCTTGGTAGCTTTATATGTATTATCTCACTTAACCCTCATAAGGACACTATGCAATGGACACTTCTTCTTAAAGAAGAAATAAAAGCACAAAGAAAAAAATACTTTGCTCACAAAGGATTTAACCAGGAACCACTACTCCAGAGCCTAGAATGTGGGACCTCTACAGAGACCATGCAAATATAGTTTAGTTCAGGAACTCAGAAATCAGACCTAAGAAAACAAAAATGTAGCCATTGTAATAAGAACTGCATTAGAGAGAGGCCAAAAAGGAAGGATATAGGCTGCTTCTCTTTGGAGAAAGTTTGTCCTTCCCAAAAAGAATCAGGAAGGGGACATGAGGGTAGAAGAGGTGGGGGCAGGATTAGTGCTGTAGGCTAAAATGCTCACATCTCTCCATCCACAGTCTAATCTAAAAACACATTCCAAAACCTAAGAAGCCAAAGGAGGACAGGCATAGGGAGGAAGGAACAACTGTGACTATGAGGGTGGGGGCTGGAATGAGGGAAGCTTAGGAAAGCGAGAAGAGCCAACTCATTGGAAAAGACACTGATGCTGGGAAAGACTGAAGGCAAAAGGAGAGGTTGGCAGAAGATGAGATGGTTCAATAGCATCACTGACTCAGTGGACATGAGTTTGAGCAAACTCTGGGAGATGGTGGAGGATAGGGAAGCCTGGTGTGCCCATGGGATCACAAAGAATCAGACTTGTCTTAACTACTGGACAACTACAGGAAGGAGACAAGACCCAGGCACTGGGAAGCAGCTCTGTGAAAGGTCAGAGAGGTCAATGGAGGTGGACAGTGGAGTTGGTGAAGAATAAGCCCGACAGGACTGGGGAGAGGAGGAGCATGAGACATGAACGAGAGAAGCCACGTGAGCCTGAGGAGGGTGGCAGCACCCTTATTTATACTCCTCTCCCTGAAAGAGCACAGACCCCCTTATGCACAATCCCTCTGTCTTATAGTCTTCTTAAAGTCAATGGTTACACTGAGTGTATCTTGATTCAAGCAGGGCAAAAAGTAAATGACATGGAGTATTTAAAATGAGTACAATCCTAGCTGGACATGGAGTAGTCCATCTAACAGTATTTTATATATGCCGGAAACAGAGCCTCAGTATCATTTTGAACTGAATAAGACTGAACTGAATTGAGCAAAGTGACTCCCTTGCTGGAAGTTTCAGGCATAAGGTAGAGATACTAGCAAGTGACCAGATTTTTCTCCACTTCTATAATGACCCCCACCTTAGACAATGACAGTGACACTCTTTGGTGGACGGGATTTTCAAGCTGAAGGGGATGCCTTCTTTTTGGGTTCTGTTGTTCACGAAACCATTCTCAGGAAGCAGGAAGAGCTTGGATGATGAGAAGAGATGAACAGATGCTGGAAGAGAATAGCCCTGCTATTCATCACGTGGAGAGGTTTACTGAGGAAAAGGTTGTCTAGTAGAGAAATTTGTTGGGGACGAGGGATCCCCCAAAACAAAAACCACATCTCTACTGTTCTATTGCCAGTTCTGCCCATATGCATCTGTTTCCATTTGAAATAAATGAAAACCTCCCTTTTCTCTTGTTGACATCAAAGCCAGAGACCAGGCTTCAGCTCATTGTCATAGCTGCTATCATTAATAATCCTTATGACCATGATTACAATGCCATCTATTCAGCGTGCTGGGGAGAGAGAAGCATAGGCAGCAGACAATAGGAACCAGATCCTGTGAGATGGAAGGAATATTCACTGTATTGCACTATCACTCCCACTGGATTTCAGACAGAGTCCCAGGGAGGTGAGACTGGAATTCAGCCATTTCAGGAGGACTGACATAGGACCAATGGTTACTATTCCAAGGCTTGCTTCACATCTATTTTTAGTTTCTCCAGTGTAAATGCAATGAGAAACCCATCTAGCCCCTTCCCTCTTTGCTTTTTCTCATCACTCTGCCCGAATCCAAGTGACATACAATGGTCTTATCCATTTCAAAAAATTATAGATTTGTCAGGATATAACCGACCCAAATGGATTTCCCTGATGGCTTAGGGCCAAAGAATACACATGCAATGCAGAAGCCATGGGTTTGATCCCTAGGTCAGGAAGATCCCTTGGAAAATGAAATAATAATCCACTCCAGTAGTATTTCCTGAAAAGTTCCATGCTACAGTCCACAGGGTCACAAGAGTCATGACTTAGAAACTAAACTACTACCACTACCATCAACCGACCCAAACACACCATAGAAATTAGCCCATGTCTTGAGGGAGCCTCCAAAAACAAAACAAGAACTCAGAAGGAGTACTTAAATGAAAAACAGTCAATATTGCCTCTCCTTTCTTTATAGGAACTAGGGGTAGGGTGTGGAGGATTTTTGAGAGTAGATAGCTGCCTCTTGCATGTCGGCTTTGCTTGAAACACCCAGAAAGATGGTCAGCTCAGAGTAGAACAAAATGACGACCACACTGGAACTGTTCAAACTTATACAAATAGACATTCCTCCCCATCCCCAAGTTTGGCACATATTCAGAACTCAAATATCTGTGGAATAAATAAAGATTATATGCAAAATTTACAGAACATAACGTTTTCTGTGTTTTCCTGGCCCTTGGCTCTCTGAGCCTCCTCTCTTCTACTCACCCTGGCTGTGGCAGGGAGCTGCCTGTTATTCCACAAAGCCACTAGGCATATGCTCACTCAGTGCCTTTCTTACTGTCCATCTGAAAACTCCATGCATTTTTGCAAACTTAGCTCTGGTACCATGGAGGCTACAAAGGCTGAGTTTGATTTGGGGAGTTGATTTCTCTCCTTCTGCCTGGTCTGTGTCTTCTCCACGTTTTCATTACACTTACTGTAGTGCCTTGCCAGGCAACTGTCTACATTTCAGTGGTCTGGCAAAGGCTGAAATTTCAGTGATTATCACAGTGATGGGCACATAATTGGGACTTCCCAGGTGCTGTTAGTGGTTAAAAAAAAAAAAAAAAAAAACTTGCCAATCCATGAGATGCAGGTTTGATCCCTGGGTTGGGAAGATCCCCTGGAGATGACAACCCACTCCAATATTCTTGCCTGGAGAATGACATGGACAGAGGCTGGCAGGCTATAGTTCATAGGGCTGCACAGAGTCAGACATGACTGAGGCGACTTAGCACACAGGCACATAGCACAGGAATGTAATATCTTTTTCTTTGTCAAGAAAGTTTGATGAATGAATAAGTGATCTTCAACAGATTTAAGTTGATTTGGGGGGTAAGGCAAGGGCTTCCATGGCTCAAACTGTGTCCAAACTTCAGCAATCAGTGTCACAAATATGCAAAATTGGTAACAAAGAAGTCAAAAGTCAAAGTGTTAGTTGCTCAGTCGTGTCTGACTCTTTGCAATCCCATGGATGTAGCCAACCACGTTCCTCTGTTCAAGGGATTCTCTAGGCAAGAATACTGGAGTGAGTTGCCATTCCCTTCTCCAGGGGATCTTCTTGACCCAGGAATTGAACCCAGGTCTATAGCTTTGTAGGCAAATTCTTTACTTCTGAGCTACCAGGGAAGCCAATAATAAAGCATAGCAAAAATAATCACAAACCCATTCTTTTCTTTCTTTTCAAAAAAGAAAAATGGAGATGCAAAAACTACTTATGATGAAATATTAGCAGTGATTTATTTTCATATAGGAAGGAAGTGATTTATTTTCATTTCAGGCAGGAAGAAGAGAGCATGCTGATTTGAGATCTAGCATCTTAAGGTGTGCCCATTTCCCAGGGCACTATGTCTGCCACTGTTTTTTACTGTATTGCAGGTCCTTATTGCATTCTGGGAGGTTATTTGGCATTAAAAATTATTTCATTGAACTGTGACTCCATATAATAGCCTTGAAATCATCACTGCATTTTCAACAAAAACAACATTTATCTACTTTGCACTCAAGGTTCTTGTTATTAGAGTCTACACAGTAGACTATCCAGAATTTGGTGCTGTTCCTAAAAATGAATATGCATTGTCTTTAAAGAGACTGAGATTAAATTCCACTTTCCCCTTTTATTTCCAATAGTTCAAAATTACACTGTTCAGCTATATTAATATATTATCTTTAATCATTAATTTCAATAACAATTTCCTTTTTCAATATATTTTCTGACCACTTTCTAATATTTATTTTATCTACCCTATACACACACATGTGTATGCATGTGTGTTTTTATTGTAGCTATCTCAAGTCCATATAGCATATAGGCAGATTATAAATTGTATACTAGATAAAACAAAATATAGGAAAAAAAAATTATCAACTGGGAACAACATGCCTATTCTACAAGATCCCGTAAGACTGAAGATCTCTACAACCTTAACCTATTGGTGTGAGCCATATAAAATTGCCAACATTCTATCATTTTTTACTTACAAAATTTGCAATGTTTTTTAGACTAATTTCTACTTCTCAGGTTAATTTCAAGTTTTGGGATTTCCAGCACTTCCTGGTTTTGCGGACTGTGACCTATTTTTCACCCTGCCACAGTGGTTTTCAAGCTCAGCTAAATATTGGAACAATTTCTGGAGTATTTCAATATCCTGACCTTGCTCCAAAACGGTTAAACCAATATCTTTAAAATAAATCTACATTTAGGATTGGAACCCACCTGTCAATGCAGGAGACTTAAGCAACACAGGTGCAATCCCTGGATTAGGAAGACCCTCTAGAGGAGAACATGGCAACCCACTCTAGTTTTCTTACCTAGAGAATCCGTGGACAGAGGAGCCTGGCAGGCTGCAGTCCAGTGGATCACAGATTCAGACACAACTGAAGTGGCTTAGCATGCACACACATCAATAATTTTTAAAGCTGTCCAGGTGATTCTACTATACTGTTGTAACTGAGAACCACTATTCTACAGAAACTACTCTTTATGTTTCAAACACACTGCCATCTGAGTATCTGGGAATAATACATCGCTGAGCTCTGCCAAGATTATGTAATTATGAAGAGAACTCCAGAGACGCGCTTATAAGGCCCAGTTGTCCTTATAAACCAAAAGGCTAACCTACAACATGATTCTCTTGTTTAGACTCCCAAGTCTTTGATGTTTCCAGTGTGTAACCCTGTTGTCACAAGGTTACCTAGCAATAAACTAAGAGTACCATGCCTTACCTACCCCTCCACTACCTTTGGCATTATCAAATCACATCTTTTCTTTTTACTAATTGGCCAAACACAAAAATAGTCTCTTAGACACACAATCTGTAAGAACCTCTGATTAGGTAACACTCTATGCTGCTGAAGGCTCTTCTTCCACAAAACACTCATTTTCCAAAGTGGAAAGGAAACTGTTCCCCTCCCAGTTTCCCCACCTCTGCTTTTATGCTGATGGCTCAGCCTACAAAAATGTCTGTAAACGAGTATCTGCTCTGATTGGAAATGTTCAGCAATGGTGCACCTTGCCTTCAGAGACCTCCACATTTTCCACCTAAGCTCAGCACCCTTAAGAGCCAGTGATGTAAGCCAGATGCTGAGAGCTCCAGGCTGAGTCTGACATCATCCCCTTGTCAGGGACTCTGCCATCACCCACCAGGGACCACTGCTGTGTGTGCCGAAGTTAAAGGTGGGCACTTAGCACATTTATTACATACGGGGCTTATTAGATAACTGGGCTCCGTTGTGATAAATTGGCTGTGTGCTTCATTTGGACTCTCAATGCTCTGCAGGTTTTTCTAATTTAGTTTTGCCATGGCTCAGCCAAGATGGGATTCAGAGGAAGAAGAAGGGAAAGGGGAAAAAAGAGAGAAAAGCCTGTGTTGTATATCAAATCCTTGCTTCACTTCTTTCTGGCTCTGAAATGAAGGGCCTTTTAAGCTGCTGTCTTCAACAGCATCCACAGAGCTGTCATCCTCGGGGAGGTTTGTTTTACTTAAAGTACCCCAGCTCTTTCATGATGACTCCTCCATTCATTATGAATACTTGCTGCTTTGGTCCAAAGCTGTCACTTTTTTTTTCTTTTTCCCCTTCCTTTTAAGTTTGGATTTAAATGTGCACACATCACACTCACACATACCTCCTCAGTACCACCAGTAAATGCAGGCTGGCGGGTGGGAGGGAGATGGAAAAAGGCAGTGGGAGAGGGCTGTTGGCTGTGTCCTCTATGAAGTACAGAGCACTGTACCTGCAGCCTTTGAGAGGCTTCAGATCTCTCACCCTCCAAGTGAACACTAGGGCATTGAAGGCTGCTTTGAAATGTGGCAGGCTTTTAGTGCATGTGGGCATGCTGGTGCAATGAAACACAAAAATCTACTTCCCTATCAGAGTGACAGACATTTCTTTCCTCCATAATGCAAGCCTTGATCTTTTCCTGACTGAGTTTTCTGATTCCCTCCAGCTTGCCTTATGAGTAGGTGAACCTTCATCAAAGAACACAGAAATCACGCAGTCTTGATGCCACGTCTGGCTTAGCCTATTAGGACCACTGACCACATCTCAAGGGTAACACCTGGGAAGCAGATGCCAGCTCAGTGGCCTTGAATGAGGAAATCTCAAGATACCAACTGTGTCAAAATTGTACACCTTGCTTCTTCTGCATTTCTGTAATGTCACAGGGGTAATTTACTGCAGATAAAGCCATTCTAGACCCCCACCAGCCCTATTCCATATCATCCCCCTAATTTTACTCAAACTGCTCTTTAAATCAAGGTGGGGTTTTACATAGTATCAGCATAGCTTAATGGATAACCTCTGGACTTTTGAGTCAGATAAAGCTGGGTATCTCAGTCCTACTTCTTATTTGTATTTGTTAGTTATATAACATTTCCATACCTCAACTTCCCCGTCAGCAAAGTAGGTAGAATGACTGTGCCCACCTCACAGAATTGGGGACTCATACATGTGGAGGTCATGGAATGGGATGTGGCTCATAAGAGCTCAATAATTGTACACCACTCTCAGTATGAGGATTTCTTAGTCATTTTGAAAATATCAAAGAAGATGCCAGCCTCTCTTACATTTCTTATTTCCTTTTCTTTGAGAAAAAGAAATCCAGATTGGAAAAGAAGTACAGTTCTCACTATTTGCGGATGACATGATCCTCTACATAGAAAACCATAAAGAATCCACCAGAAAATTACTAGACCTAATCAATTAATATAGTAAAGTTGCAGGATATAAAATTAACACACAGAAATCCCTTGCATTTCTATACACTAACAATGAGAAAACAGAAAAAAAAATTAAGGAAATAATTCCACTCATCTTTGCAAAGAAAAAAATAAAATACTTAGGAATATATCTACCTAAAGAAACAAAAGACATATATATAGAAAACTATAAAACATTGGTGAAAGAAATCAAAGAGGACACAAATAGATGGAGAAATATACCATGTTTATGGATTGGAAGAATCAATATAGTGAAAATGAGTATACTTCCCAAAGCAATCTATAGATTCAATGCAATCCCCATCAAGCTACCAACGGTATTTTTCAGAGAACTAGAACAAATAATTTCACAATTTGTATTGAACTACAAAAAAAAAAAAAACTCAAAAAGCCAAAGCAATCTTGAGAAAGAAGAATGGAACAGGAGGAATCAACCTGCCTGACTTCAGGCTATATTACAAAGCTACAGTCATTAAAACAGTGTGGTACTGGCACAAAGACAAAAATATAGATCAATGAAACAAAATGGAAAACCCAGAGATAATTCCACACACCTATGGACACCTCATCTTTGACAAAGGAGGCAAGAATATACAATGGAGAAAAGACAATCTCTTTAACAAGTGGTGCTGGGAAAACTGGTCAACCACTTGTAAAAAAATGAAACTAGGACACTTTCTAATATCATACACAAAAATAAATTTAAAATGGGTTAAAGATCTAAATGTAAGACCAGAAACTATAAAACTCCTAGAGGAAAACATAGGCAAAACACTCTGACATAAATCATAGCAGGATCCTCTATGACCCACCTCCCAGGGTAATGGGGAAAAAAAGCAAAAATACACAAATGGGACCTATTTAAACTTAAAAGCTTTTGCACAACGAAGGAAACTATAAGCAAGGTGAAAAGACAGCCTTCAGAATGGGAGAAAATAATAGCAAATGAAGCAACTGACAAAGAGTTAATCTCAAAAATATACAAGCAACTCCTGCAGCTCAATTCCAGAAAAATAAACGACCCAATCAAAAAGAACTACAAAGCAAAGAACTACACAGACATTTCTCCAAAGAAGACATATAGATGGCTAACAAACATATGAAGAGATGCTCAACATCACTCACTAGCAGAGAAATGCAAATCAAAACCACAACAATGTACCATTTCACACCAGTCAGAATGGCTGCTATCCAAAAGTCTACAAACAATATATGCTGGAGAGGGTGTGGAGAAAGGGAACCCTCTTACACTGTTGGTGGGAATGCCAACTAGTACAGCCACTATGGAGAACAGTGTGGAGATTCCTTACAAAACTGGAAATAGAACTGCCATATGACTCAGCAATCCCTCTGTTGGGCACACACACCAAGGAAACCAGAATTGAAAGACACGTATACCACAGTATTCATCACAGCACTGTTTATAATAGCCAGGACATGGAAGTAGCCTAGAGGCCCATCAGCAGATGAATGGATCAGAAGCTGTGGTACATATACACAATGGAATATTACTCAGCCATTATAAAGAATATATTTTAATCAGTTCTAATGTGGTGGATGAAACTGGAGCCTATTATACAGAGTGAAGAAAGCCAGAAAGAAAAACATTAATACAGTATACTAATGCATATATATACATATATGGAATTTAGAAAGATGGTACTGATATCCCTATATGCGAGACAGTAAAAGAGAAACAGATGTACAGAACAGACTTTTGGACTCTGTGGAAGAAGGTGAGAGTGGGATGGTTTGAGAGAATAGCATTGAAACATGTATATTATGATATGTGAAACAGATTGCCAGTCCAGGTTTGATGCATGAGACAGGGTGCTCAGGGCTGGTGCACTGGGATGACGCTGAGGGGAGGGATGGAATAGGGAGGGAGGTGGGAGCGGGGTTCAGGATAGGGAACACATGTACACCCGTGGTTGATTCATGTCAATGTATGGCAAAACCACTACAATATTGTAAAGTAATTAGCCTCCAATTAAAATAAATAATTTTTTTTTAAAAAAGACTCAATTGCATGCAACTGAAAGGAAAAAAGAGATTTCAGGTACTGCTTTGACAAGGGAAGGGTTAAGAGAGTGGCAATGCAGTGGTGTCGACTGAGGAAGAGGAGGAAAATAGGAGGCGGAGGACTGGGCACCACTGCCACTGCCTCTGGCATAACAGGGACCCAAGAACTCAGGATCCATGCCTTCTGTTACTCAAAGCTCTCCATTCTGAGCTATGCATTTTTTCCTACATTCTAGAATTTCTGAAATCAAAAGGTATTTTCAATTATGTATATTTAATAGCAAAGCTTTTTTTTTTTTTCCTCGCAAGGGAGATACTCTATGGATTCTACCTCTTAGAACTGGTGACATCTTTAGAATTCAGATTTCAAAAGAAAGTTTTGGTGTTAGTTGCTCAGTCATGTCTGATTCTTTGCAACCTCAGTGACTGTAGCCCTCCAGGTTCCTCCGCCTATGGAATTTTCAGACAAGAATAGTTGGGTGGCTTACCATTTCCTTCTCCAGGGGATCTTCCCAAGCCAGGGACTGAACCTGGGTCTCCTGCATTGCAAGCAAATTCTTTACCATCTGAATCACCAGGGAATATCCCAGGTTTCAGCCAGAAGGATGGCTTGTCAGCCCTACTCTGTGTACTGAATAGCAGTCTGGTGTAGTATAGACAAGAGGGTAGCTGACCAGGGTCATCTAGGCCCTAATATTTAAGCATCATTCTGTTAGAAAATAAAGGGAAATGGTCCAGGCCAGCTGGTGTTTCTGGAAAATTCCCTGCTGCTGCTAACTTGCTTCAGTCATGTCTGATTCTGCAACCCCAGAGACTGCAGCACGCCCAGGCTCCCCTGTCCATGAGATTCTCTCAGCAAGAATGCNGGGGAGGGATGGAATAGGGAGGGAGGTGGGAGCGGGGTTCAGGATAGGGAACACATGTACACCCGTGGTTGATTCATGTCAATGTATGGCAAAACCACTACAATATTGTAAAGTAATTAGCCTCCAATTAAAATAAATAATTTTTTTTTAAAAAAGACTCAATTGCATGCAACTGAAAGGAAAAAAGAGATTTCAGGTACTGCTTTGACAAGGGAAGGGTTAAGAGAGTGGCAATGCAGTGGTGTCGACTGAGGAAGAGGAGGAAAATAGGAGGCGGAGGACTGGGCACCACTGCCACTGCCTCTGGCATAACAGGGACCCAAGAACTCAGGATCCATGCCTTCTGTTACTCAAAGCTCTCCATTCTGAGCTATGCATTTTTTCCTACATTCTAGAATTTCTGAAATCAAAAGGTATTTTCAATTATGTATATTTAATAGCAAAGCTTTTTTTTTTTTTCCTCGCAAGGGAGATACTCTATGGATTCTACCTCTTAGAACTGGTGACATCTTTAGAATTCAGATTTCAAAAGAAAGTTTTGGTGTTAGTTGCTCAGTCATGTCTGATTCTTTGCAACCTCAGTGACTGTAGCCCTCCAGGTTCCTCCGCCTATGGAATTTTCAGACAAGAATAGTTGGGTGGCTTACCATTTCCTTCTCCAGGGGATCTTCCCAAGCCAGGGACTGAACCTGGGTCTCCTGCATTGCAAGCAAATTCTTTACCATCTGAATCACCAGGGAATATCCCAGGTTTCAGCCAGAAGGATGGCTTGTCAGCCCTACTCTGTGTACTGAATAGCAGTCTGGTGTAGTATAGACAAGAGGGTAGCTGACCAGGGTCATCTAGGCCCTAATATTTAAGCATCATTCTGTTAGAAAATAAAGGGAAATGGTCCAGGCCAGCTGGTGTTTCTGGAAAATTCCCTGCTGCTGCTAACTTGCTTCAGTCATGTCTGATTCTGCAACCCCAGAGACTGCAGCACGCCCAGGCTCCCCTGTCCATGAGATTCTCTCAGCAAGAATGCCGGACTGGGTTGCAATTTCCTACTGCAGGAGATCTTCCTGACCCAGGGGTAGAACCTGTTTCTCTTATATCAACAGGAAATTTTCTTATTTAGATCTGACCCTGGACATGATTCAAAATCACAATGTGATCATGACTACACCAATATCTAACCTACTTTTGGAGAGTGAGGCCCCACTTGTAAAGGCCCATGCTCTGAGTCTCAGAGCCCTGGAGAGTGAGGACACTTCTGGATTCTTCCCTCAGTATTTGGTACTGAGGCTGGTCACCTCAACCATTTACTCAACATTTCCTGAGTGCCCACTATATGCCAAGTACAGTTAAGAACTTGGGATACAAAGGTGAATATGCCCTAAAATAACTTACGAGCAGAGGAAGGAGATGGATAAGAAAGATATGTTTCTTAATTGTGTTATAAAGCCAGGTATTGTATTACCTGTAAACCTCATGACTCTGTAGGTTGGAATTTCTTGTTCCCAATTCACAGGTGAGAAACTTTTAATTGAAGTAGTTAAGAGACTTTCTCAAGGTGAAATAAAACCTATAAGGGGTAAAATTAAAATTTAAATCTTATTTGATACAGCAAACTGCTCCCCCCGCCAGCATTCCTGATCCTCTTACCCTACTCTGCTTTGTGTTTTCAATTTGTCTGTTTCTTCTACATCTCTTATCACTCTCAAACATACTATATTGTTTATATATTATTTTAGTGGGTTTCTTAAATATTCTCAGTCTACTGGAATGTAAATGCCATGATGATTCTCTTTTGTTTATTGGCTGCCACATGCTTACTTGCATGTTAAGCTGCTTCAGTCTTCAACTCTTTGCTACCCTATGGACTGTAACCCACCAAGCTCCTCTGTCCATGGGAATTCTCCAGGGAAGAATACTAGAGTGGGTTGCCATGCCTTCTTCCAGGGTTTCTTTCCAACTCAAGGATCAAACCCAAATCTGTGGCTCCTGCATTGCAGGTGGATTCTTTACTGCTGAGTTACCCACATAATTAGTGTTCAATAACAGTTGTTGAATAAACAAATTATTAGATGGTTCTGAAAATGTTAACTCTTTCTTTTGATCCTCTTGTAATGTCAGTCAGTTCATAATAAATAATATTTATTCACTTAAATAAAATGCTAGAGGAGTTCAGAGAAAGAGTTAAAAATATTGACTAAAGCTGGGCGCAGAAATCTGGAAAAGTGTGAAAGCAGAGTTTATCACAGTATGGCCCAGTGATGAGCTGTTTCATAATTATACCAAAGTCTGCTGAAAATGCTGATTCCTGGCTCCTACCACAAATTACTGCATTATATTTTCTGAGCCTAAGAATGTGTATCTTAATGCACTTCCCAGGTGGTTGTCATGCACCTCCAAATTTTGAGAATCAGTGAAGGGTTTGAGAAAGAGACAAAACTTGGGAAAGAACTGGAGGAAGGAAACAGCTATAGTGGATATTTTTACAGGTGAAGAATTGAGGACTAGGCAATTTTAGTCACTTGTCCGAAATCACAAAGCCAATAAGTCAGAATTTGGGAGCAAGGCTCAGAAGGCCAGTGAGTCAGAATTTAGGATCAGGGCTCTTTCTGGTACATTTTATTGGATTCGGAATCATCTTTAACTTTTTTACATCCTTGCAATCTAGTATGTTATCAATATTCACTCAGAAAATAGATATTGAACAAGGAGATACCCCATACTCCAGAAGTAGCTTGAGTAATTTCCCTAGCCCTCACAGCAGTAAGGAAGTCCTCATTTTTAAGAACCTCCCAGCCAACCCTTCACATCCCAGACTTTAAAACCTAGGGCCCTGAGTAGGCCAAAAGCAGACAGACTGCAACTACTTTGCTCAGGTCCGCATCTCTCCCTGTCTGACATGAAGGGAGTTAGTGGTGGGGCAGAGACAACCTCCATGTGGGAAGCAAGTGGGGAAAAAAAGTTGTAACGAGTCAAATATTCCAGTCTGGTGGGACCACTCTCTACTTTTAAAGTGTGTCACAGTTCTAAGCAATCCCAAGGCTGACAACACACACACATACTCTAGCCTCCTCAAGGTTAGTCTGGCTTTCTGCCATATCTCTGCACATCATCTCTGATTCTGGGGGACCCATCAGTCTTTTACCAACCAAGGGCTTCATTCAAATAACAACAATAAAAACAGGAAAGCTGTCATTAAGTTTTATTTTTACCACAAGTTTCCAGGGAAAAAATGAGAAACACACACACACACACTCTCTGAAAACATCCCGTGTCCCGTCACATCCCATTTTTACAGTATAGCTGTAGGGTGTGTGATCCGCAGCCAGAAATAAAACAGGACTGAAGAGTCAGCCATCTGTCTGGAAGGACCCGCAGTCCCAGATGGTGCTTCCTTTCTGGCTTTCTGGTAACAATCTCCTCTGTCTAACGAAATGAGGCAGAAATTGCCCAGTGAGTTAGTGGGGGTGACAAACCCCCGCCCTCCTAGCCGTGGCATTAGCATTTGAAATTCTCCAGCAATGGTTAATTTATCTGTACATATTACCTCACCCTTCTTGTTGTCATTCCACACACTGCTTCTTCCATATTTTCAAAATGTGTGTGTGTGTGTGGGGGGGGGGGTGTCAGTGAAGTTTTCAAGGGCAGAAACTATTTCCTTCTCTTCTCATGCACCCAGTCTTAGGCCACCCAAAGGGCAATATGCCTTTTTTTTTTTTTAAACCCTGTACATAGTAGTGATAAGCACTTACTGACCAATTAACTGGTTAACTGTTAGAGTCAATTCTTTGAAGACAAGTCTACTTCAACCCAAGCACAGACAATTTTTAAATTAGGAACTAAGAGTTGAAAAGAGAACAAAAGATTGCTAACCAATATGATGTTACCTAAAAGACCCCTGGCAGGGCCTTCAGAAGACTGTCTTAACTCTACTACTCACTAGCAGTGAGACCACTAGCAAGTAAGATATTTAATCTTGAGAACCCTGAGGTTTCTCATTTTGTATAATTTACATTTTACAAAATTATAAATAAACTTGAGCTCTTTAAACATGAGAACTGTAAAATGTATCTAATTCATCACTGTCTGAACTCCATTGTCTAACACAGACGTTCCAAATCGGAGCTACAGCAGAGCTACCTGGAGGAGTTGTTAAAACACAGATCTCTGGGCCCACCCCCAGAGTTTCTGATTCAGTAGGTCTGGTGTGAGGCCCAAGAATTTTTGTTCTAACAAATTCTCAAGTGATTGTAATGCTGCAGGTTCAGGAATCACTCTGAGAACCTTTTGTTAGCATATGCTGTAACATCACAAGAATTCAGGAAATGTTTGTTTATGAGAATGAATGCATAAGTGAATCTGTAAAGTGACTTGAGAAATAGGTAAGTTTTGACGTGACTCTAGGACTTGCAAACAATGTGACCACCTCCTTGTATAGTCATTGATTAGTGACTATATATAGGGCTCAACATGGTTCATCAATATACAAACAAGAAACCAGTACTCCTTCTGGCCAGGAGCCTTTCCAGTTTACAAAACTTCAGCAAGCTAAGACAACCAAGTAGTCTGCATGGGAGGATAACCTTAATAGTGTTTGGAGTAAAATAATGGTCTCCTTGATAGTTAAGGATGTTTTGACCTCAGGAAGGCAGAAAATTAAGTGAAGAAAAATTTTAAAGGTCAAATACATATTACTAATATATTTCTTTTATGAATTTGTGTGTGTGAAAGTGAAAGTGTTAATTGCTCGGTTATGTCCTACTCTGCAACTCCATAGACGGTCACCCTCCAGGCTCCTCTGTTCATGGAATTCTCCAGGCAAGAACACTGGAATGGGTTGCCATTCCCTTCTCCACAGGATCTTTCTGACCCAGGGATTGAACCTGGGTCTTCTTCATTACAGACAGATTCTTTACCACTGAGCCATGAAGGTGTGTCTGTGTGCTTTTTCTTAAAGATTATTTTAAAGCATTTGTATACTAGGAAAACAGAAATCTTCAGTTTCATCTTTTCATTTGCAACAATTTTTTGGCAGTCATAAGCACCAACCTCACCTATCTTGCTAAATATTGGGTTGGCCAAAAGTTCATTTAGATTTTTCTATAAGACATAATGGAAAAACTTTTGCCCAACCAAATTAATTGATTTTAATTACAACTATAGGCTAATGTTGTTAAGCCAATGAAGAACTTACTACAAGCATAGCCTTTGCTTGACTAAGGGGATATATAATTAAATTAAAATTTGGGATAAAGTATCATCTGAAATGAAAAACTTCCTGTGTACTTTCCGGAATCAAATCTAAAAAAAGAGTATAAGACTAGAAGGAAAACGTAAGTGTGCTCACATTTTTCAACCCTACCAACTAAACCTTTCCCATGAGCTACTTTTCTGGAAGCCCATTCTACATCTCCTTTGCAAAACCAACTGACTTAAAGGAGAAGGAGCCAAACCCACAATTATGATAAAGTTTTTTAACACTCCTCTCTCAATAATAGATCAAATATGCCAATCAAAACTCCATTGCTTATGTTGAAATTGTGTAACATCAGATAACATTTAGTAAAATGCTCAAATCTTTGTCCATTGACCTCTAGATATGTCCCTGATACACACTGGGAATCTTATCTTTTTAGTGGGACCCCAAGGCTTGCTGGAATTATAGCTATAACTTCCAGGAGATGGAATAGACCTAATAATGCCCCCTCAGACTTGAATCACTTCTTCTACAGTGAGAATTTAGAGTTGAGTTTAATCTGGAGCCAGAGGAGATGAAATTTAATTTAAAGGTTTGCTTTTCTAATAGCAGGTGATATTAAATACCACAACAGGAGACCCTCAAGGCTCTCTCTCCAGTTCCACAGATGCCTTTTCCTTTGATGGAGAAGGTTCTGGTTAGAGAAAACAATAACTGATCAGAATATCTTCATGAGTATGAAAATTATAGTTGCTTATTCTCCTCCTCCTCCTTCAGCTGAGAGGAAGCCTCATCCCATGGTTAACCAAGCTATGTCAAGATTTCCATCCTTTCATCCCACTGAGTACAGAGGGTCATTTTTCCTTTCCTCCATTCTTTTTTCTACCCATGCCATCCACAGATTAGCACTTTTTTCATTCTTATAAAATCTTGTCATTTACTAAATAAAATCCAGTTATTCTTGTGATACATTCACAAACCTGTCCTACTAAGGTAACCTCATCTACCAATTCTCTTCTACCTACCAAACAGCACACAGTGTGAACAAAAACTACGCTGAGCCCTTGGGGCAGTCGCATCTGCCGATTCCATCCACCAAAAAAACCTCTCTCCATTCTCAGGACCTGTCATGTTACCTCCTCCTGAAGTGTCTGGGAGGGTCTCTTCCTGGCTCCCATGGCCTCCTGGACATGCCTCTTCTGTGGCTATAACTAGTCTCTATTAGAGTCATGTACTCATACATCAGTACTCTGAAGGCAGAAACAGTACCTTACGGTGAAGAAGAAGTGTATCTTCAACACTGTTGAATAACCACACTAACAAGAGCAGAATAAAACCCTTAATATACTTGAGTGGGGTCTTCACCTGTATGGGCTGCCATAGCCACTGAGTTATACCCTAAGCTCCCTGTGGTCCACTGGTTACTAAGGTGGCTCACTTGTAAAAGCAGAATCTGTAACCAAGGATGACTTTATCCTTGTCGCTTGATGGCTCCTCCTGTATCACAGGAGGAGTCAAATAGTAAAGTCTTCTAACCCATTTACATGAGGCGTAAATGTGTTTTCACACTTGTGCCTGGTAAAGTACCTTCTGCACTGCTGATGGTTAATTACCTGCCAATGAATCCCCTCTCCTGAGAGGGTGGGGAGCAACACTGGTGGAAGGACAGAGAAGATGATTTGAATCACACTCCTTCACTGAGCAAATTGAACATATGTGTGCTGTTCCTGGGGAAATGTTTTCTCCAGAGTTGCCCAGGCCCATCCCCACTCCCTCCCATACCTTCACTTCTTACTCATTTTCTCCCTCTCTTTCCTCCGGCAAATCATAAAGAACATCAAGTAACCTTCTGGGTTTTTAGGAGATTTCATTGTACTCAGTAATGTATGATTTATAAACATAAATAGGATTCTGAGGGAATAAATTCTAAGTGGAATATCAATAAATCTCCTCCCTCTGATGATGTCTGTATGATTTTCTCCTTCTCCCCTTGTGCCCACCTTCTTTCCCAGAATGGGAGAGTGGTCCCTTCTTTCCATCAGAAGAAATTAGGGGGAGGGAAAGGCAAGTAGGGAGAAGGGGAGAGATTGTCTGAGAAATGTAGCACAAGGCTGCATTGAAATGTAAATTCCTTCAAATTATTAAGCACCAAAGGGCAGCTCTTGCCAGCCCTTTGTTCCTCAGAGTCAGAATGTGTAATCTGGAAGAATAAATATCCAGCCAGATAGCAGCCACACAAGGAAATCTGGGCCATACATATTCAGAGACCCAAGTCCCAAGGATACCCTTCTTCCTTATCAGAAAGGTTTTGGTCACAACCACTAATCACTGATCTAAGCACCTCTAAATGGGGATCAAGATTAGTCATTTTCTGCCTGCTTCATTTTCCACACCTCACCCCTATCAGCTGCCTGGAAACCTAGACTTCCTTGTACAGACTTTAAACACAGGCCCATCTGGTTTCCTCCATCTTTCAGTCTAACTCTGAAGATGCATTGGCCGGAGATTTCTTTTTCAGTGGAGGAGACTTTCTCAACATCTTTGCCCAGAGTTTCCTTCCTCACAGCTTGAGAGAAATGACTTTGCAGTCTAATTTACATTTTTAAATTCCCTCTTAGCTTCATGAACTCACGGATCTTCCAAGTAGGAGAGCAGACTATTATCACTCCTTTCCTTGCCCCTCTTTCCATTGTCAAATAGGACATTCAGCTCTAAACCCAGAAGGGTGGTCATGGCACATGGTGCAGGCGTGCAAGGTCAACAGCAGCATAAACAGTGCCTCCATAGCTTGGAGCCCTCAACCTGATCTCTGTCTCTCTCTGAGGCAGCGATTAAGAGGGCAATCTGTGTGTGTGTGTGTGTGTGTGTGTGTGTGTGTGTGTGTGTGTGTGA
>SJYW01003154.1:112911-136335 GCA_006410735.1 Raphicerus campestris | reverse complement strand
GCTTCCAGACTGTTGTCAATTTTTTAAGATCACTCTTCCTTCACTAGTAGGGCTACTTACATCCTTAGAGAAAAACAAACCATGTGTGCCTTCAAGATTTTAGCTATTGATTAATATTACTACTTTGTTTATAGAATTACAGCAAGTGTTTACTAAGCCCCATCTTTGTGGCAAACACTGACTCTAGGCACTGAGGGTTCAGCAGTGAAAAAAAGCTGATATTAAAAAAAAAAAAAACTGACACAAATTTCACTCAGGAAATTTAGTCTCTAGTAACGGGCAAACAGTAAACAGTGACTATATGATATAATAATATGTCAGATGGTGATATATATTAGTGGAGAAAAAGGAAATGGAGAAGTGGAGTAAGAAGTGTCTTTAGGTAGAGTGGTTAGAAATAGTATCCTTGATAAGATGGCATTTAAAAAGAGACTTGACAGAAGAGAGAGAGTGAGCCGCAGGGAAGCCGGTGGAGGAGCATTCCGGGCAGAGGGAGCAGCAGGCACGAGGCCCCTGGACAGGACTGCACCGGCCGCCTAGGGAAATCGCCGAAAGGCCAGTGTAGCTGACCAGCTGGTAGGCTTTTTAAGGAACTTCTTTTACTTTTATTCCAAGATGGAAGGCCTTTGCCAGAAGAGTTATATGATCTGATTTGTGATTTTAAAAGAATTCTCCTAGGTTCCTCAAAAAACTAAAACTAGAGCTAACATGTGGCCCTACAATCCTGCTCCTGGGCATATATCCAGAGAAAAGCGTGGTCCTAAAGGATTCATGCACCCAGTGTTCACTGCAGCGCTACTTACAATAGCTAAGACATGGAGGCAACCTAGACGTCCATCGACAGAGAACTGGATAAAGAAGATGTGGTCCATAGATACAATGGAATATTACTCAGCCATTAAAAAGAGTGAAATAATGCCATTTGCAGCAACACTGATGGACCTAGAGATTGTCATACTGAGTAAAGTAAGTCAGACAAAGAAGAGAAATATCATATGATACTGCTTATATGCAGAATCTAAAAAGAACTGATGTAATGCTAATGAAGTGAAGTGAAGTGAAGTCACTCAGTCGTGTCTGACTCTTTGTGACCCCATGGACTGTAGCCTACAAGGCTCCCTCTGTCCATGGAATTTTCCAGGCAAGAGTACTGGAGTGGGTTGCCATTTATTTTCAAAACAGAGACAGACACACAGACTTAGAGAATAAACTTATGGTTACCAGGGGGAAGATTCAGGGGGATAGTTAGGAGTTTGGGATTGACATGTATACACTGCTATATTTAAAAGGGATAGTTAACAAGGACCTACTGTATAATGCAGGAAACTCTGTTCAATGTTATGTGGCAGTCCGGATGGGAGGGGAGTGTGGCTAGGTAGCTCTTCAGTGCTCTGGAACTATCACAACATTGTTAATCAGCTATCCTCCAATATAAAATAAAAAGTTTTCTAAAAAATAAAAAGATTCTAAAAATAAAAGATTTTAGAGGGAAATTTTAAAAAAGTAACCTGATAATCAAATGTTAATGTTATAAAGTTATTGCAGTATTATTATCTAGGAACTAGAATCTTGACTCCCAGTTTTCACTATCAGTTAAGGGTTAATATACTGCTTAATTTGTACATGAACCTCATAGTTTACTTTTGTTGTATAAAAAATAAAAATTAAATTACAAAAAAATAAAAGGATTGTTCTGGTAACGAGTTTGACACTAGGGCGTGGGGGTGTGTGTGCTCAGCCATGTTCAGCTCTCTGCAGTCCCTGGATCATAGCTTTCCAGCTCCTCAGGCTATGGAACTGTCCAAGCAAGAATATTGGAGTGGGTTGCCATTTCTTCCACCAGAGGATCTTCCTGACCCAGGAACCAAACCAGCCTCTCTTGCATCTCCTGCATTGGCAGGCAGATTCTTTACCACTAGCGCCACCTCAGAAGCCCAGGGTATGCGGTGTGGGGGACAAAAGTGAACAAGCAGCAAGACCACAGATGATGGCCACATTGAGGAAATGGGGGCAAATTTGAAGGTAGAACTGGTAGGACTGGATGATGAATTGGTTATGAACTATGAAAGGAAGAGATTCAGTGAAGACACTAAGGTTTTTATCTGAGAAAATGCATGAATAAAATTACCATTTACTAAGAACAGGAGAATCACTGGTGGGGAGGAGAGGAAACGAGTGTGAAGGAAGACTCAGGCATGAGGACTGAGACATGTTAAGTTTAGGATGTCCTGTGAACACCCGAGATTCAGTGCTGAACAGGCAGCTGAAACCAGAGCAAAGATCAGTATTAGAGTATGTATTTGGTAACCCAGAGTAGATAGACTATATTTAAAGCCACGAGGCTGGAGGGCTTCATGTAGCAAGTGAGTAGAGATAGAAAAGAGAAGAGGTCTGAGCGTCACACCACAGGTTACTCTAGAGCTGCAAGAGCATGATGATCCAGCAAAGGAGCAGGGCAAGGAACTGCAGGTGAATTTGGAAGTAAACAAGGAGAGTGCAGCACTCTGGAAGCCAGGGGAGAGGAGAGGGCTCATGGGTGTCAAAGGCTGCTGATAGGAAAGATAGATGAGGACCGGGGTGGACCACCAGTGTTCACAACAGCAAAGTCATGGGCAACCTTTGGTAGAGCACTTCAGTAGAGAAGTGCAGACAGAAGGCTGACTGGAATAGATACAAAAGGAACAAAGGATATGGAAGATAGGGAGTAGGGACAAGGATTCTAAGAAATTCTATTGCAGTGGGAAATGGAGATTGACTGGAGAAGGATGTAAAATCAAGAGGATTTTTTTTCTGATTATGAGGGAAATTAGAGGATGTTTATCTGTGAATGGGAATCATTTGGTAAAGAGAGATGATTTTGATGATGCAAGAGAAAATAGTATTGCTGGGAGATTTTCCTAATTAACAAGAAGGGTGAGAATACAATTTCACAAGTGGAGAGTTTAGCCTTAGAAAAGAATAGGTCAAGCAGCTGATGGTAATACTCAGGTTCCATTCTGCCTGGTGCTCAGCTAAGTTTTCTATGTAAATTTANTGAGAGCACTGGAGGGCGTTGCCATTTCCTTCTCCAGGGGATCTTCCCAACCCAGGGATCAAACCTGGGTCTCCTGTGTTATAGGCAGACACTTTACCATCTAAGCCACCAAGAATATATGAAACATAAACATATTTTAAAAATCCAATTAACTGACTGAAAGGCATTCAAAAACTTAAATGTTAGGGCTCTCAGTCCTTCTTCAGGTGCCTTGACTGGACCCCATGGCCTGGGAGATGAAGCCACTTTTGTGAGGCAATTAAAAAAGAAAATCCCTGCTTCAAACTTATGGGGGAAAACTGATGCACCTAAGTTGCGCAAATCTTAAGTACATGACTCAGTGAATTTTACACACACACATCCCCCTGGATCCAACTACCAGACCAACACACAGAACCTTCCTGACATTCCTGACCCTCAGGTCTCAGCTCTGACCTCTGCTGCCACAGTGCGCATTGTCTGCTCTCACACCTGGTGTCTCTGGGCTCATCCTCACTGGACAGTCTTGGGTCTGTTTCCTCCCCGTTTGTCACATCATGTGTGTCAGCGGTCTCTTCTCTTTGTTGCTTTGATTATCCCAGGGCACAGCAATAGCACAGGTTACCTATCTCCCCTATTATTCATGAATATGAGATTGCTTTTAATTTGAGGATGCTATTAAAAGACCGCTAAGAGTATTGTAAGACTCTGATGCTGAGAGGGATTGGGGGCAGGAGGAGAAGGGGACGACAGAGGATGAGATGGCTGGATGGCACCACTGACTTGATGGATGTGAATCTGAGTGAACTCTGGGAGTTGGTGATGGACAGGGAGGCCTGGTGTGCTGCGATTCATGGGGACGCAAAGAGTCGGACACGACTGAGCGCCTGAACTGAACTGAACTGTGCAGCAGTGGACACACACACACACATTCATCTCGGGTGCCATCATGGATGGAGCCAATGGGTTACCCACAGACATAGGTTTGGTCTTCAGTAGCTACTCCAAATGGTTTTCCAAGGGGCTTGTACCAACTTACACTCTTACCAACAAACAATGTGAGTTCCCTACCCCACCTCCTTGCTAAGACTTGGTTCTGCTGGTGTTTTTAATTTCAGCCATTTCTTTGAGTATATAGAACATTTCTTTGATAAATAATGACGAGTAAGTAGTTTAATCACACTTCCATATGCTTATTAGCCACTTGGGTATCCTCTTTTGAAAGCACGTGAAGAACACACGGTTTTAATTCTAAATAAAATAGTATTATATAACATTATGCTGTGTTCAGTCGCTAAGTCATGTCTGACTCTTTGTAACCCCATGGACTGTGGCATGCCAGGCTTCCATGTCCTTTACCATCTCCCAGATTTTGCTCAAACTCATGTCCATCTTGTCTCAGATCACTTCATGAAATTAAAAGATGCTTGCTCCTTGGGAGAAAAGCTATGACAAGCTACACAGTGCATTAAAAAGCAGACACATCACTTTGCCAACAAAGATATGGTTTTTCCAGTAGTCTAGGTTTGTCAAAGCTTTTCTTCTGAGGAGCAAGCATCTTTTAATTTCATGCTGCAGTCACCATCTGCATTGATTTTAAAGTCCAAGAAAATGAAATCTGACACTGTTTCCACTTTTTCCCTATGTATTTGCCATGAAGTAAGTGATGGGACCAGATGGCATGATCTTAGTTTTTTGAATGTTGAGTTTTAAGCCAGCTTTTTTACTCTCCTCTGTCACCGTCATCAACAGGCTCTTTAGTTCCTCTTCACGTTCTGCCTTTAAAGTGGTAACATTATACCCTCAACAAAAATGGTCCATGAAAAATAATAGATGTTAAACACATCTCATTTTCAAAATTTACCTGGAAGTTTCAAAAATGAATTTCCTTGCTCAAGAATGTCACCCTGAAAATTCTTAGGGTAATAAGCTGACAATGAGCCATGCTGTGTCCAAATGATCATAAATGCTGAACCGCTGAAACCCACCCTTGAGAGCTTGCATGGAAACGGCTCAGCCTGGTCTGATAGCAGTCTTTGCTGTGGTCGTCTGTGGTCCTGTCAGCCTGTGACTATAGTGGATCGTGCGGGCGTGCGGGTCTCAGGGTCTCTCTTGTGGGGGAGCCCACAGTGCGGGTGTGCGGGTCTCAGGGTCTCTCTTGTGGGGGAGCCCACTGCTTGTGGCTGCCACCCTTGACCCACAGACACAGGGCCTCTGCTTCCCTCCTGCCTCTCCTGTCTCTCAGAAAACAGCTTCTGTTCCAATTTCCAGAGCACCTTGCTGTGCAAACACAACCTCCCCGTGATGCAGTGCGTTCCTGCAGCGACCTCTGGGACAGGCGACAGGCCTGACGTGGATTATCCTCTCTGGGAAGCAAAGAGAAACGAAGAGCAGGCTCCTGGCCGCCGTGGACCTGAGGGGCGTGTGTGATGGGCTGCAGAAAGGCCCGAGCATCTCTGACTCCAGCAGATTTGGGGGATGCATCTTGGCCTCCCTCCTCTCTGCCCCAGGCAGCACCAGGTGGACCCATTTCTCCAGGCAAGACTCTCAGCATCGCCCACCCCCAGCTCAAGGGCTCGAAGAGGCCGTGAGCAGAAGACACCCCAAGAGAGACGGAGAGGCCGGACGCACGGGTGAGAAGCCATGTTAGCGGTGGCCCCTCTGGCCTTAGCCAAGAGGGTCAGACAGCAGCCTTGTCCCTCCTGCACGTCTGACCTGGAGCCATGTGCAAGAGAAAACAGCTCGTTAATGNGGACGCACGGGTGAGAAGCCATGTTAGCGGTGGCCCCTCTGGCCTTAGCCAAGAGGGTCAGACAGCAGCCTTGTCCCTCCTGCACGTCTGACCTGGAGCCATGTGCAAGAGAAAACAGCTTGTTAATGCCCTAACTTTTGTGGTAGTTTGTTACAGAGCAGTAAATGAGCAGAGCGCGCTCTGGTGGGGCGGGGCGCTGTCCACCCATGTGCTTTTCTGAGTGCAGAATACAGCGGGGAACAGACACCTGACCACTGGCTTTACCTCAGAAGAGGCATTAAGAACTCTGCCTGGGGCTCAGTGACATCCTGCCATCTGTGCTTCTCCTGTGATTTAAGTGACATAAGCCTCAGGAGGGGGCATCGTGGGAGCTGAGCAGGGCCTCCGATCAGACAGCTGTGGGCTCCGTCAGCTCCTCCAGCAAAGTGAAGACCGAGGCTCTCAGCTCCCCCCCAGAGGCTGTGATACACGTGTGCCGTGAAGGCCTAGATCAATGCCACCCTGGCAACCAGTGGGTCTAGTTACAGGTGAGTCTTCTTTTTAATGACTTCTAGCTTGAGGCATGAGGATGACACCTTCGGGGCCGCATCTGAATCAGAGGCTGACCCGATGAAGGCGCTGGGTCCCTGCTCACCCGGAGGCTCTGTGTCTCTAGCCCTAGCAGGACCCCTCCCGGAGGGTCAGAGGAGGAAAGACATCATCTGTCAAATTTCTTTTGCAGCTGCAAGATGTTCATCACTAAGATTTAGCTACTTTTGCAGAACGAATTACTTCAAACCTTAGGGGCATCAAACAAGCGCTTGATGTTGCTTTTACACAAAACTGGGGGCAGGAGTTTGGCAGGAACATGGCCGTGCACCTTTCACTTAGGGTCTTTAATGTAGTCATTCCCCATTGGCAGCTGAGGCCACAGTTGTTTGAGGGCCTGTTGCAATGAAAAGGAAAAAAAGAGGAATGAATTTTTCTCTTTCCCTTTCCTGAGAACAAAGAATGTAAAGAGAACAGTGAGTAGGCCTGAACATTCCTACTCTTTTTACTTTAACTGCTCCTAATTCTGTATGTCTGTAACTAAATTTGCTTTTCTGCCCCGAACTCTGCAGAAGCTCCGCTTCGCACCTCTTTTCCTGTGACACTATGCTAGGCGCGCCCCCTCCCTGGTGTTTACCCTTACAACGCTCTGCCCCCTGTAGTTACATACCTGCAAGAAGGCGCAGAGCTACCAAACTGCCTGACTCAGTTCCTGGCTTACTGCTGACAGTTTATGACTGTCTTTGAAACAATGCAAGAGGGAAAAATAAAGATCCTATCCCCTTTGTTCCTCATCACTGTTTCCTGCCTGCGAGCCTTGCCTTTGATAAGCCCCTGGCCGCCTCATGGGGAGTCGGGAGGCACAGTTCTTGAGGCACGAGCCTACTGGATTCCCCTCTCCGTCCACTGAGAACTAAAGCCCCCTTTCTATTTCCTCCAAACACTGCATTTTTCATTCTCATTCAGTGGGCAGAGAAGGCCAATTTTGGCCACCGACAGGCCCTGGAGCCAGATGCCCATTGAGAGCTTTCTCCTGGGATTTCTCTGGGTGTGGAACAGAGGCCCAAATCATTGTGGATGACTCAGGGTAACTCCTCACATGGCCTCCCTCAGCTCCCCAATGGAGTGTTCCAGGAGAACCAGGAGAAAACCATGGTAACCCAGATCTTAAACATTAAAGAGTCAGAGTTGATTTTTAAGGACAAATTGGCAGACAATATAAAAATACAGTGAATAAAAATTTAAAGAACAAAATTATTTCATGAACTTTCCGTTCAGTTCAGTCACTTGGCTATGTCCAACTTTTTGCAACCCCATGGACTGAAGCACACCAGACTCCCCTGTCCATCACCCACTCCCAGAGTTTGATCAAACTGATGTCCATCAAGTCAGTGATGCCATCCAACCATCTCATCCTCTGTCGTCCCCTTCTCCTCTCACCTTCCATCTTTCCCAGCATCAAGGTCTTTTCCAGTGACTCAGCTCTTCGCTCAGGTGGCCACATCAATATTAGAGCTTCAGCATTAGCATCAGTTCTTCTGATGAATATTCAGGACTGATTTCCTTTAGGATGGACTAGTTGATCTCCTTGCAGTCCAAGGGACTCTCAAGAGTCTTCTCCAACACCACAGTTCAAAAGCATCAATTCTTCAGCACTCAGTTTTCTTCACAGTCCAACTCTCACATCCATACATGACCACTGGAAAAAACACAGCTTTGACTAGCCGGACCTTTGTTGGTAAAACAATGTCTCTGCTTTTTAACATGCTTTCTAGATTGGTCATACCTTTTCTTCCAAGGAGCAAGCATCTTTTAATTTCATGGCTGTAGTCACCATCTGCAGTGATTTTGGAGCCCCCCAAAATAAATCTGTCACTGTTTTCATTGTTTCCCCATCTATTTGCCATGAAGTGAGGGGACCAGATGCCATGACTTTAGTATTTTTTAATGTTGAGTTTTAAGCCAGCGTTTTCATTCTCCTCTTTCACTTTCATCAAGAGGCTCATCAGTTTCTCTTTGCTTTCTGCCATAAAGGTGGTGTCATCTGCATATCTGAGGTTATTGATAATTCTCCCAGCAATCTTGATTCCAGCTTGTGCTTCATCTAGTCTGGGATT
This sequence comes from Raphicerus campestris, assembly GCA_006410735.1. NCBI lineage: Eukaryota > Metazoa > Chordata > Mammalia > Artiodactyla > Bovidae > Raphicerus > Raphicerus campestris. Next base: position 127,925 of record SJYW01003154.1, on the reverse strand, counting down.
TCTCATGATGTACTCAGCATGTAAGTTAAATAAGCAAGGTGACAATATACAGCCTTGATGTACTCCTGTCCCAATTTGGAACCAGTCTGTTCTTCCATGTCCAATTCTAACTGTTGCTTCTTGACCTGCTTACAGATTTCTCAGGAGGCAGGTAAAATGGTCTGGTATTCCCATCTCTTTCAGAATTTTCCACAGTTTGTTGTGATCCACACAGTTAAAGGCTTTAGTGTGTCAATGAAGCAGAAGTAAATGCTTTTCTAGAATACTATTGCTTTTTCTATGATCCAACGGATATTGGTAATTTGATCTTTTGCTCCTCTGTCTTTTCTAAATCTAGCTTGAACATCTCCAAGTTCTCGGTTCATATACTCTTGAAACCTAGCTTGGAGAATTTTCAGGATTATTTTGCTAGTATGTGAGATGAGTGCAGTTGTGCAGTAGTTTGAACATTCTTTGGCATTGCCTTTTTTGGGGATTCAAAAGAAAATGGACTTTTCCAAATTTGCTGGCATATTGAGTGCAGCACTTTCACAGCATCATCTAATTGAAATAGCGTAACTGGAATTCCATCACCTCCACTAGCTTTGTTTGTAGTGATGCGCTCTAAATCAAGTGATGCCCACTTGATTTCACATCACAGGATGTCTGTCTCTAGATGAGTGATTACACCATCGTGGTTATCTGGGTCAGGAAGATCTTTTTTTGTATAGTTCTTCTGTGTATTCTTGCCACCTCTTCTGCTTCTGTTAGGTCCAGACCATTTCTATCCTTTATTTGCCCATCTTTGCATGAAGTGTTCCCTTGGTGTCTCTAATTTTCTTGAAGANGTGTGTGTGTGTGTGTTTAGTTGTTCAGTTGTGTCTGAGTCTCATGACTGTATGGATTGTGTAGCCCACCAGGCTCCTCTGTTCACGGAATTCTCCAGGCAAGAATACTGGAGTGGGCTGCAGTTTCCTCCTCCAGGGGATCTTCCCTACCTGGGGATAAAACTCATGTCCCCTGTGGCTCCTGCATTGGCAGGCAGATTCTTTACCACTGAACCACCTGAGGAACCTATATCTGTTACTTAGTCTCGTAAAAATCAGGGTAAGACTGGGTAGACTTAACNTGGCTCCTGCATTGGCAGGCAGATTCTTTACCACTGAACCACCTGAGGAACCTATATCTGTTACTTAGTCTCGTAAAAATCAGGGTAAGACTGGGTAGACTTAACATGATCCTGGGCTAGGGAACTCAGGAATGTCTCACTGCTCTTTAAAAACAAAGACACCCTCACCTTGGAGTCCTGAGGGAAAGTGCACAATGAACCAGTAAGTTTGGCTCGTAAGTTCAATGCTGTGGATGCTGGGAGGTCAAGTAAGACTTCTCCCTGACTCTGGCTGCTACGAATAGTTTCAGATGGAAACAGGCTGTAAAGACTCTTTACTTCTCCCTGTTCTCCAGTTCTGGTGTCTGATTTCTCCGCCTTGCAGAGCCCTGGAAAAAATGAATGAAACAAGCAAGAGAACTGAATGAACAGCCCTGCTCTGTGTGAACACGGGGCAACGCACGAGAGAGAACAAGAGAGAAAGAAGAAATGGGAATATTTCATAGACGGTGACTCCACAAGTAGGGACTAATCAGGGCTCTGGAAGGGAGTTTTGTGGGGGATAGTGAAATATTTTATTATGTTCTTCATATGCATATTCTTTCTTAGATTCTTTTCCATTATAGGCTAGTACAAGATATTGAATATAGTTCTCCGTACTGTACAATAGGCCTTTGCTGTTTATTTTATACATAGGAGTGTGTATCCTTTTTTTGAGCCCCTTTCTGTTCTCGTATGCAAATATATTACTGCTTTGTGTTAAGATTTCCAGAAAACTTCAGATTGTTAGAACTGAAAAGGAACTCAAAGATCACTTAGAGGGCCAACCATTTTTAGAAAATGTGAGACCTGCCCGAGGTCAGACAGCTAGCAGTAGAAGGGCAAGTACAATCCAAGCGTTCTCCCCATGGCTAGCACTTCCCTTGATATCCTCCTGCCACAGATGACGTCATTTTGTGAACTTGGTTGCTTTCAGTTTTCCCCCAATATTGAGGCATTCAATTCATATTTCAGAAAGAGAATGTCTTAACTATCCAAGAGTGTTAAACAGCTTTTCACATCTCTAATACTGTGGGGTCATTCTGAATGGATTCTGGAATAAATGATCAAATTTTGGTTCAATGAGTTCTCTCTGGACTAAATATACCAATTCTCTGCTGGGACTCAAATTGTGACATGTATTAATTAGTGAAAAGATGCAGTTTTATTATGGATATGCTCCCAGGCTCCCCACTTTCTACAAACAAAAGTTCATGTGGCTGTTATTATAATCAGTTTGAAGCTCAAAAAAAAAAATTAGGCCACTAATTCCAAATAGATCCTATGAGGATCTGTCCTCTCAGCAAGCGTGTGGGTGAGCAGTATTTAGCAGAAAGGTTGGAGGGGGCAGAGAGCTGGTGGGAAAGTGTAGACCTGGTCCCTGAAGTCTACACTTCTAAAAGGTTTCACTTAGCTCTTAATTGTAAAACAAACAAATCCTCATCTTGTTCCAGTTGAGGAGCTAAGTGGGTAAGATTTGCACATAAGGAAAGAAAAAAGGGGCCACCCAGCAGGAACCCTTTTCCTTTGTGAAGAATCCAGGTTGCAGTTTGTGAGTTTCCACCATTTCTAGCACAAGTCAGAGCCTCATGGACATCAAGCTGCACCAGATGTGTTCATTACAACACAGAATGATCTCTTTCAAACTCAGAGGCTTTGACACAATTGGGTGGGTTTATCAGACAAATAAAATGTTGAGGAGGTGCAAAGATTTACAATACTCTTATAAAAAATCCTTCCTGGATTTGCACTCTTTATATGCACAAAAGTCAGGACCACAGCAGGCTCTGCTGTGACTTTTTAGTTGACTTACTTAATTCCTTTGGCAAGGACAGCCCCAGGGGAGGATGGACCCTAGAACAATCACCAGCAGGGTCAGAGAGTGGAGAAATCATTCTAACACCCTCACTCATTCCTCAACTTTCCCTCAAAAATGTAGGTGACTCCAGAAAGAGAAGACCTCCAGATAACTGAAGGGAAAAGAGAAAGAAAAGAAAAACTACTATTCTCTTGGAGACAAGAAAATCAAGATTATGAAATCATACCAACTTGGTCTTAGTGACTGATACAAGGTTCATGTATTCATTCAGAAAATATTTATGAACACCTATATGTGTTAAGTAATCACTGGGAGTATACTAGTGACCAGCCCTCTGGCCTTTATTACCTAGTGGATGAAGCAAACAATATAGAATAAACTGGACTTGGCTATATAATCATAAACATCAAACTTTCAGCAGCTCTAAATGAATATTTCAAATTCAATATCCATAAGCTAGTCTCCATCTTATAGCTACACTGTCTGGAACATGTGACCTCCAAATCATTAGAGAAGGACAGGAGAGTTGACGAATGTGTGAGAAGTTTTCAAGGGCCAGGCAGAGAAGTGCTTAAAATCTGCTTGCATTTCACTTGACAAAACCCAAGCACTGGCCACTTTAGAGCTTCTAGTTGTCATTATTGTTTGGTCGCTATGTCCTGTCTGACTCTTTTGCAACCCCCATGGATTATAGGCTTAACTGTCCATGGGGTTTTCCAGGCAAGAATACCAGAGTGAGTTGGCATTCCCTTCTCCAGGGTATCTTCCCGATCTTGGGAGCTAACCTACGGCTCCTGCGTTGGCAGGTGGGTTCTTTGCCACTGAGCCGCCAGGGAAGGCCACAGCCTCCAGAGAACCTAGGAAGTGGAGGAGTGCACGTGGTGGTTTGCTGAGCACTACCAGTCTCTGGCACACATAACTGCAGAATCTAAGACTTCTTGGGTAGTAGGATCCCTGCCTGTTCCAAAAATGAACTTAGGTAGTAACTGGCTTCAAAACCCTTACCGTCCTAGCAGCAGTGGAAAGGAAATGTGACTTAGATTAACACACTTTCAAGTCCACCCACTCTTCTGTGTTTAGACAAAGTTACTGGGCACTTCCCCTGATCCATCTACACTTTCTTTCAGGCCATTCTCACTGATCCTTTTACTCATGGCTCTTCTCTCATTATTTGGGTTCTCTTCTCTGACCCTTTGCAATCTGTCTCCAGTACCTACTAGACCTGCAAATTCCTTGCAAATGTGTGACCATAGCACACACTGAGCCTGAATTAGATACTCTTTTGAGAAATGAGAACAGATGATTCACTTTCCCTCCTGCACTTCAACAACCTTATTGCTGCCTCTGTGCTCACACTGGAACCCCAACCTGGAATGATCTCTCTTCCTCATCAGCTATCTAAAGCCCNAATTCCAAATAGATCCTATGAGGATCTGTCCTCTCAGCAAGCGTGTGGGTGAGCAGTATTTAGCAGAAAGGTTGGAGGGGGCAGAGAGCTGGTGGGAAAGTGTAGACCTGGTCCCTGAAGTCTACACTTCTAAAAGGTTTCACTTAGCTCTTAATTGTAAAACAAACAAATCCTCATCTTGTTCCAGTTGAGGAGCTAAGTGGGTAAGATTTGCACATAAGGAAAGAAAAAAGGGGCCACCCAGCAGGAACCCTTTTCCTTTGTGAAGAATCCAGGTTGCAGTTTGTGAGTTTCCACCATTTCTAGCACAAGTCAGAGCCTCATGGACATCAAGCTGCACCAGATGTGTTCATTACAACACAGAATGATCTCTTTCAAACTCAGAGGCTTTGACACAATTGGGTGGGTTTATCAGACAAATAAAATGTTGAGGAGGTGCAAAGATTTACAATACTCTTATAAAAAATCCTTCCTGGATTTGCACTCTTTATATGCACAAAAGTCAGGACCACAGCAGGCTCTGCTGTGACTTTTTAGTTGACTTACTTAATTCCTTTGGCAAGGACAGCCCCAGGGGAGGATGGACCCTAGAACAATCACCAGCAGGGTCAGAGAGTGGAGAAATCATTCTAACACCCTCACTCATTCCTCAACTTTCCCTCAAAAATGTAGGTGACTCCAGAAAGAGAAGACCTCCAGATAACTGAAGGGAAAAGAGAAAGAAAAGAAAAACTACTATTCTCTTGGAGACAAGAAAATCAAGATTATGAAATCATACCAACTTGGTCTTAGTGACTGATACAAGGTTCATGTATTCATTCAGAAAATATTTATGAACACCTATATGTGTTAAGTAATCACTGGGAGTATACTAGTGACCAGCCCTCTGGCCTTTATTACCTAGTGGATGAAGCAAACAATATAGAATAAACTGGACTTGGCTATATAATCATAAACATCAAACTTTCAGCAGCTCTAAATGAATATTTCAAATTCAATATCCATAAGCTAGTCTCCATCTTATAGCTACACTGTCTGGAACATGTGACCTCCAAATCATTAGAGAAGGACAGGAGAGTTGACGAATGTGTGAGAAGTTTTCAAGGGCCAGGCAGAGAAGTGCTTAAAATCTGCTTACATTTCACTTGACAAAACCCAAGCACTGGCCACTTTAGAGCTTCTAGTTGTCATTATTGTTTGGTCGCTATGTCCTGTCTGACTCTTTTGCAACCCCCATGGATTATAGGCTTAACTGTCCATGGGGTTTTCCAGGCAAGAATACCAGAGTGAGTTGGCATTCCCTTCTCCAGGGTATCTTCCCGATCTTGGGAGCTAACCTACGGCTCCTGCGTTGGCAGGTGGGTTCTTTGCCACTGAGCCGCCAGGGAAGGCCACAGCCTCCAGAGAACCTAGGAAGTGGAGGAGTGCACGTGGTGGTTTGCTGAGCACTACCAGTCTCTGGCACACATAACTGCAGAATCTAAGACTTCTTGGGTAGTAGGATCCCTGCCTGTTCCAAAAATGAACTTAGGTAGTAACTGGCTTCAAAACCCTTACCGTCCTAGCAGCAGTGGAAAGGAAATGTGACTTAGATTAACACACTTTCAAGTCCACCCACTCTTCTGTGTTTAGACAAAGTTACTGGGCACTTCCCCTGATCCATCTACACTTTCTTTCAGGCCATTCTCACTGATCCTTTTACTCATGGCTCTTCTCTCATTATTTGGGTTCTCTTCTCTGACCCTTTGCAATCTGTCTCCAGTACCTACTAGACCTGCAAATTCCTTGCAAATGTGTGACCATAGCACACACTGAGCCTGAATTAGATACTCTTTTGAGAAATGAGAACAGATGATTCACTTTCCCTCCTGCACTTCAACAACCTTATTGCTGCCTCTGTGCTCACACTGGAACCCCAACCTGGAATGATCTCTCTTCCTCATCAGCTATCTAAAGCCCTTCTTCTATGGCCCTACTAAAATTCTACCACTTGCATGAAGTTTCTGAATTTCATAAATTCTAACTTACATCATCATTTTTTATTCAGTTTCAGGCTTCTCTTCCTCAAAAGGACTTGAATGAAGAAGGCAAGCCAGGATTTATCTCCTAGTTTCCACTGTTGCCTTCATGTGAATATATGGAGGAAAAAGCACTCTTGGGTCCACTGGGCCTTTTCTTTTAGGTGGCTCTTGAGAATGAGCTATGCCTACAATTTTGCCTTGAAGATAAGACTCCAAAGTAGCCCAGGTAAAGACTGGGACAAAGAGGCAATAGTTGAGGAAAAATATGAAAATATGAAAGAATGGTGTCTCTGGGCCTGTTAGAACTGGGTGCAGATTCTGACTTTACTCTTCTATAGTTGAGTAGCATAGATAAATTACCTCCTTTTTACAGAGCCCTAGATGGCTCAATTTAAAAAATACAATAACAACATTCACCTTTCTATGGAGTGGTAAGGATTGAAGGTCACATCTGGGAAGTTCTCAGCACTTTTCTAAGTAAACACAAAAATGGTGGTATTGCCCTGTCAGTTTCTCTCATATTCCCTATCTACTTAACCAAAGGTTAACCAAAGGTTTCTACCTGCCTCTTTCCTGCCTCTTTTTATGTATCTGTCTAATTCTCCCTATGGTGGACATCAATCCTCTTGAGAGAGAGAGAGAGAGAGAGAGAGAGAGAGAGAGAGAGAGTCCTACTGCAAAGAGTTGTTTTGCTAGGATACAACAAAGGTCCATGGTCTGTCAGCAACAATTTTTGGCTTAGACTCAGATTCCAGTCCAATCATCTGTGGGCCCTCAGGTCAGAGTGGCATGGCCCAAAACTCAGTGGCCCATGTGTAAGGGATTACCTACCCCTCTTTTTCACAAAATGATTATGTGACTAGAAGTTACAGAGTTATTGACAATCAATAAAGAAAAAATTGCATGTGCTGATCTTTCATTGAGTATGCCATCCTTGTTGAAATACCTGAGGAACCAACAACTAGCACAGCATGCTCTCTCAAACCTTAACAGGCATATGGATCACCTGGGGATCTTATTTAAACTGCAGATTCTAATGCATCAGGTCTAGGGAAGAGCCTGGATTTACAATAAGTTCCCAGGAGGTGCCATTGCTTCTGGTCCATGGCTCACTCTTTGGGTAGCAAGATAAGAGAGAAGCAAATGATTGACTCTGTCTACATCCTGCCCCAGTGCTCTCCTTCTGTGATAGCAGCAACGTGTAGGTGATATAGTAATGCTATTGACAAGTTCTCTTGGAGANTTTGTGTGTGAACAGCCCAATTTGAAGAAAGCATAAAGAATAAAGGAAATAGTGAATTTAAGAATATGAAACAGCAGAGAAAATGAGCAGAGGAGCTCAGCATTTCAGGTTAAGGAATTTGAACAGTGGGAAGACAGAGAGCTGCTGATTTGCTGCTCCACAAGGGAACTGGTCTGATTCTATGTATATAATTATACATTATATATAATTATTCATCACTATCCTCATACAGATGTTGAGTGTACTACATTTTCCATAGATCTCTTGCTTTTTCCCTCTATTTTATCATTGAAAAGGTGAATCATTGACACCAAAGTTGAAAGAACTCAAAGATTATCTAGTTCATGTTCCCATTTTATTGATAAGAAAACCGAGGCTTTGAGAACTTCACAGGGCCAATCAGTCAGTGGCGGTTCTGTATCTCAGCTAGCACTCCAGCACTGTCTATGATGATATGAATCCTTCATTTTCTCTTTTTTTCACTCCAGTTTTCTCATTAGCATTGTTAATGCCCTATGGAAACATGCCTGTTCTGCAGTAGAGTGATGACTTTGCTAAGTAGCAGCCTCCTCTTTCCTCTTAGAGAAAAAAAGACTACTTGGCTTTCCTCCAACAACTCTTGGATTATTTAACCCAGTGGATTCCAGGAGATAATGTTAAGTCACCACAATATGCATGCTGAAGCAAGTAAGAGTGAAGGAGTGACCTACTCATAAAATGCTGATAACTGGGTAGTACGGTCTTCTGAACAAGTCTTTGAAAATAGACCAGGAGAAGTCGGTCCACATTTCCTTAAGGTTAGAAGTTAACTGACTCAAGTTCAGAAAAATAATAATCTCAGTGTTTTGCATGGCTCAGTGTTTCACAAGGCCAAAATCAAGGTGTCAGCAGGGCTGCATTCTCATCCTGTTTCAAGCTCATTTGGGTTGCTGGCAGAATTCAGTTACTTATGGTTGTAGAACTGCAGTCTCCCCTCTCTTTTTGTTTCTTCATGAAAGACCTCACTCAGCCCTTAGAAACTGCCCCCTGGCCCCCTCCATGTGGCCACATTCAGGCTCCAGAGTGCCTTTTGCTTTTTTCCAGGCGCTCAGGAGTGCTGCCTCCTGTGACTAGGTCAGATTCACCAAAGATAATCTTTCATTTCATTGACTCAAAGTCAATTGATTAAGGACTTTTAATTTTATATATAAATATATATATATATATATATATATACACACACACAATTCTTTCTGTTGATATAATGTAACATAATTATGGAAGTGATGTCACATCATATTTACAGACCCCACTCACACTCACAAGAAGAAGCTATACAGAGCAGGCCCACCAGGGGTCAGCGATCTGGAGGGCCATCTCAGAATTCTGTCTATACAAAGTGTATAAATCCTTATTTCCCTTCTAGTCCATAAGTCACTTTAGGATAGGCACCAGAATTTAAACTGATTAAACTGGTTAAATTATGAAAGAAATAATTAATTGAAATTAGTTTCCCCCAGCTTATAAATAAATGCCTTTAATTTATAACTAGTTATGCTGAGAGACTTGGTCACTAATTAAAATTAAGCATTGATTTCCACGAACAAATGGCAGTTTGTAACAAAGATCTAGGCACAGTTCAGGAGTAAAATTTCATAAAATTAGTATAATAGCAAATTCCTTCTCAAAGCTAGCCTCATCATTAAGTATTCACTGGAAGCCAACCTTGTATGCACTGAGCAACTTGCTAGTCTCTTAAGTGAATGTGAAAGTGAAGTCACTCAGTCATGTCCAACTCCTTGCGACCGCATGGACTGTAGCTTACCAGCCTCCTCTGTCCATGGGATTCTCCAGGCAAGAATACTGGAGTGCGTTGCCATTTCCTTCTCCAGATGATCTTCCCAATGCAGGGATCAAACCCAGGTCTCTCATATTGCGGGCAGACACTTTACCATCTGAGTCACCAAGGAAGCTCTTTAGTAAGCTAGTCTCTTTAGGAGCGTCCAAAACAAGAGGATACCAGATATCCTCTTTTTTCTCAAGAGGCTTTAAACATAGTAGGGAAGATAGCTCTAAACCACAAAGCTGCTGCTGCTGCTAAGTCGCTTCAGTCATGTCCAACTCTGTGCGATCCCATAGACAGCAGCCCACCAGGCTTCCCCATCCCTGGGATTCTCCAGGCAAGAACAATGGAGTGGGTTGCCATTGCCTTCTCCAATGCATGAAAGTGAAAAGTGAAAGTGAAGTCGTTCAGTCGTGTCTGACTCTTAGCGACCCCATGGACTGCAGTCTACCAGGCTCCTCTGTTTATGGATTTTCCAGGCAAGAGTACTCACAAGTAATATTAAATAACACAAGTTCATATTTTATCTAAACTGAGAAGTATAGACAAATACTGCAAAAGCTTTAAAAAGTAGGTGACCAAGCTTGGCTATTGTAGGAAGAGAAGTTTCTAATTTACATCAGTTCTTAAAATGAAAGCAGGAAGATATGATTTGATCTGTTAGACAAGAGAGCTGTTGAAGGTTTTGAACTGTGACATGAAGCAATGAAAGTTGTACATAAGGAAAATGAATGTGTAAAGGGTTTGTTTGATGGACTGAAGGAGAAGAGGCTGTAGTTGTGCAGATGACCTAGAAACCTAACATAATAATTCAGATGCGAGGTAATAGGAGCCAGGCTCCTATCCATGGTTTATATCATGAGATAGTATTAGGATTAGATGGATAATGTAACAAAAGAACATTTAAATGAGAGTATAACAGAACTTAGTCTTTGACCTGATATGGGGAAAATAGAGTTGAAATCTACAATTTTTAATTTAGGTGGGTGTGGCAGAGACTAAGGGCTTCACATCAAAATCCATTTGCTTTTTTTCTCTTCTTTCTGGGAAAATTCTTCCTAGACTACATTTTCCAGTTTCCCTGGCAGATAAGTGTGGCCATCACACTTAGCTCTAGCAATTGAGAGGTCAGAGATTATGTAGTGCTTTAAAGTCAGGGTAGTCCCATCCATAACACCCTTATAGACAAAATTCAACCCTTAGCAGCAGAAACAAGCCTCAAGGCCCCAAAATCACATCTTAGAGAAGGGTTACCTGAAGACTTGTTCTCCACTCTGTGCTGTTGTGTAAAAAGAAAACTTCAATTAAATTTAAATCATTGTACATTTTTGCCTATTTATCTTAAAAATCATATCTAACCATTGTCTTAAGGATAGAGGCGGCACCAATAACAAGTAGTGAGTTGGAAAAGGGATGTTCATTTGAGGGTTTTAGAAAATACTAAACCAGAGCAGAAAGTATGTTAAGCAGCTGGTGGTATAGCAGGACCAAAGCTTAAGAATAGGAAATAGAGATTTCTTATCTGCAAAATAAAGCTTGTTGAAACCACAGAATAAAAGAATTCTCAGATGAACACAGTATAAGAAAGTAAGAATAAGAACTGAAGAATGTCTTAAATATATATTCACAATTAAGGAAAAGCAGAAGGAAGAAGAGCCAGTGAAGAACTGAGAAAGGTTCCAAGATAATTTTTCTCACCTGTGCAAGTGAAACCCGAAGATACAGAGAGCCAGCTGTATTTATTATACTACCCTTTTCATAAAAGGAATTTGAGTATCCATGGATTTTGATGGGCTCCTGAAAACTATCGCCTGCGTATACTGAGAAATGACTGTATAGGAAATCAACTAGGAGGGCTAAAGTTTAAAAATCTAAATGTTGGCCTTAGGTTTGTTCTTGATGCATTGTCCACTAATCAACAGCAGAAGAAAACAGCACCACCCTAAACTTAGCAACATGTTGCAGTATAAATCAGCCACCACAGGATCATTGCCTCCTTCATATCAGTTGAATACCCATTAACACTCAAATGAAGTTGTTGAAAATCATGAACTGGCCAGAAAACAGGCAGCATTAGGCAAGAAGAAAAAGCACTAGGCTTTACTTATGAAAAGATTATTAATTCTGCCTTTACTTTGGTTTATGCGCATTCAGTGTTTTAATTTGTTTTACTTTGTCAACAATATATCTTAACTTTTAACAGAAAAATATAATTAGCCACAAAAATGTTTCCACTGATTTTTTCCATAAAATTGTTCAAATTATCTAGCTTTTCTTGATATTATGTGGGCACAACCCCACAAATCAAAAGAAATATTTAAAGCTTAATTTTATTATTGAGGCTCGTTTTATAGCAATCATTCTACGAAAGGAAAGTAAATGTTGATTTGTTCACGGTTTAAAAGTAAAGCCCTAAAAATAGATATGGTTTGGTTCTGAATTCAGAAAATAAATACAAGTTATTTATATTGTTTTTGTTAACATAATAATTGCATTTGGGGATAGTATTTACTTGAAGGAAAAAGAAGCTTTTTATTTTTAAATCAAATTTTCATTAAACAGAAATTTCTAAACAGGGTTAATTTTTAATCAAGGGTAAAGAATATGATCATTTCTATGTTTAGCTAGTTGTAAGATATTTTGTTAATAACACGGACAAGTGGCTAAAGGACAGGTCTGCAGACAGTGAGGGAAATATGTACATCAGTCAGCAGTCTACAAGGAGCTTGAACACAGCCTTGCAGACATGCAACAAATAAACATCACTTACTTGATCCCCCTGCCCACTCTCCATTGAGACAATGTGTTCCAGGTAAGGCAGTCAGCACCACTGTTTAACTTAGCTATTGGATAATCAAACTGCAAAAATCTGTGATTTATTTAAAGCCACATCTATGTGATACCAAGGTAACAAATCATTGCAATCAATCCAGTCAAAATGATCAGTCAAGTTAGAGAAAACAGATAAGTCAGATTTATTATTTAACAATGCTGACAAATCTAGTGAATTGTATGTGCTCTCCTAGGTGTTTGTTTTGTTTTGTTTTGTTTTGTTTTGTTTGCATTGTGTAAGGACAGGGATCCTTGACATATAAGACGACTTCACTTATTCTTTTCTTCATGCAAAGTGCTAGTGTCCCTCCTCCCTTTTTTTAATACAGTACAACTTTTCCAACATTCAGGTAGACAAAATAACAGTAGTGGAAATAACTTGATGATCTTTTTAATTTCTTAGGCTCTTTCAACCTCTGTAGACCCCACTTTAATGCAAATCAAACTTGGGTGAATTGTACATTACCTACTGAAAAATAATTTCAATTAGAAATTTAATTACACTGTCTTGAGGAAATGGAAACGACAGTTTCTTTGAATTTTATACATTATGGAAACCTCCAAAGTACTATAAATCTGCTAATTGATTTCTGTACCTGTAATGTTTGATTAGGTGTATTTTATTGTCTTCTTGGTTTTAATTAACCCTGGGCTTGTCAAAATGCTTCCAACGACAAAGGATATATGATGAAGTGTGATAAACTCTATTAACAGAAGCTGACTTTTGTCAGTAATTGCTCTCATGCACAAGAGTTATTAGAAATTAGCACACACAAAAAAAGAAATTTTACTTTTGGTAACAACTTTTATTGGCAGCCATAAATCTGGAGATTGCCCTCTATGTGCCTATGATAAGCAAGTGTGAATGACCACAGCATCCTACAGAAAATCAATCAGTCACTGGATGCCATATAAATATTGAGAGTGGCAAAATACAAAGACTTATGAAGTCTGAGTGATAAGAGCCAAAATTATATCAACATCCCTAACTGTCAAATTAAGGAACTCTGTCCAGAGGGTGGACATATGTGTTAAATCCAAGCTATTATGCGGCTGACTCAAAACATACTAAATAGGTGTTTGTGCAGTTGAAGCCACAATAAGTTAATCAATGAATTTGCCCAGGCAATTAGGATTGTTTTTCATTCCAAAACTGTTTTAACCATAACTTCCTATCAAGACGATCAATACTGACTTTTCTGTTGAAAACAGAGAAACAATTACCTTCCACTAGCTACTACTTTAGAAACAGCAAAGAAGAGTAAGAGTTGATTTGTTTAGCCAAATGTTACAGTTAACCTCTTTTTTTTTTTTTTTACAGTTTGACATGGTAGTACAATAGCTTTCTTGGTTTCAATCTCTAAGAAACCACATAGGCACTCCTTCAGAAAAATATCTTATGAAAACTCTATTCTATGCTGATACCATGTTAAAACCCTGAGTGCCTAGATATGGGACATAATTTAATGTAATCTGATAACTGCCCAATTTGATTAGACAATAAATCATGATGTCTGGATCTTACAATCTCTAGATTGAAAATAGGGATCTTGGTGTTGATAATCATATGGAAGTGACTGATCATAGTCAGTAGAATTGGCAGATTACTGTCTTTGTAGAGCTTAGTTTTTCTGTAGAATGAACCTGCAAGTGAAAAAACACAGCAAACATGAGCAAGTGGTGTTGGGACCATCTCGTCTCCCTAGCTCCTGAGAGGCTGTGGCAGTATCTGGCATTTAAGTTCAAGGAGCACTAGCCTTTGGAGCTGAGAAATGGAAAGGTGACTTGCTGGCCATTGTAATACTGGCCCTAGTCTGTAGGGATGATATCACTATTTTAGCTTCATTGACCAGCACTGACCCCGTGGAGAGTGCATAATGTCTGAACCTGAGCCCCAAGATCTAATAGAGCAATGACATAAAAGGAAAAGAATAAAACAGATATATAAAGAGAAGAATAACAAGCCAAGCACCCAACACAAACTCATTCCTAGTGAAAAAAAACTCTTGGAGGTGAGAAATGGCAATTTGAATATAATTTGAAGATAAATGGTAACGGAAAGTAAATTAAAGCACAGATATTTCCTAGAATTTGAAGTGCAAGTGTTGAATTTTAATTGTTTATTTTTTGGTCTCGTGGTGTGGCTGGTGGGATTTTAGTTTCCTGACAAGGATTGAACCTGGGTCGTTGGCAGTAAGGCCACAGAGTCCCAACACTGAACCACTGGGGAATCCCTTTGTAAGTGTTGAATTTTAAAAGTTAGTAGATGCAACCCAATAATTCTGTATCCAGCCAAGATAGCAGTCATCTATCAGAATAAAATATACAAGAATTTAGAAAATATGTCACTCATGTATCTATCTGAAAGAAATATTAATGAAAAAGGACTTTAGACAATGAATAAATTCCAAGAAAGAAGTTAAGCTGGGAGAGATGAAAAGGAGAGGAAAACAAGTGAGGGATGAAACTTACAATATATGTAATTGAATCTAAAAGTATGACAGAGTGATAAATAATGAGCAGCATCACTGTGACAATAGAATTCTTAGAATAGAAGGCACATGCTGCAAGGGGAAACCTAAAATGGCTTGAAATGAAAGGTATACCACTACATCAGCAATACCTGGAAGCTATAGATCACAGGGACAGGTGAATGAATTATAGGGTGCAGGATGCTTGGGGCTTGTGCACTGCGATGACCCGGAGGAATGGTGTTGGGGGAAGGTGGGAGGGGGGGTTCAGG
>SJYW01003154.1:92522-104983 GCA_006410735.1 Raphicerus campestris | reverse complement strand
GGAATGGTGTTGGGGGGGGCGGGGAGGGGGGTTCAGGATTGGGAACACGTGTACATCCATGGCAGATTCATGTTGATGTATGGCAAAACCAATACAATATTGTAAAGTAAAAAATAAATAAATAAATAAATAATAATTTAAAAACGATTTCCCCTTTTTGGGGAAGAGAGGAAAAAATGATCTAAAGATCACACTTTATTGAGGTGAAATAATCAGTGGATGGATCCTGTATGAAAGGAAAAAATAGTTGGCATTTTGTTTTCAATGGATAGTAAAGAAATGTACTCACCAACTAATTGTAGGCATTCATTAGTATTTGATGAAGCGATAAATTGAAGGTGTTGAGCATGAAAAAAAGAATACCATGAGTTGAACAGAAAATGACTTTAGAACTTCCAAGCAAGAGAATAAGTAAATAAATAGTAACTTGATTAAACTATTATAACACAAAAACTAAAATGCTAAATTATGCTAAATAAGGTAGAATGCAAAGATTTAAGCCAAATTATTCATTGTTTTTGCTAAATGTGAATATGTTGAAGTTCCTTGTTCAAAAACAGAGGCTGAAACTTTCCTTCAAGCTTAAAGGAAAAATACAACAACAAAAAGCCAAAGCTCATTTGTAACAGCTTTGTTACACCAAGTGTGTAGAACATCACTTGAATGAGAAATGCAAATTCTCAAGTCCAATCCCAGACCATTCATAAGCACATAAAAGTCTGAGAAACATTATGTTACAAGTCACACACTTAAAACAATTTTGTAAACGAACACCAAAAATAGAGAGGTAGGTAAAGAGGTGCCAGACAAATGGAAACAAACAAAAGAAGTTAGTGTCAATACTTAGATAAGGTGCTATTTTAAGTTAATTAATAAATCAAAGAGGGAAACCATAGGTTGATTTTTTATATGCTGAATTCATTATTTTTATTTGAGCTTGTGCTCACAAAAGTGGATTATTCATAATTCCTAGTTCATGATACATTCTCATTGGTCCATCCGTAACTTACTTTTATTAAGCTAGTTGACTATTTCATCCATTAGTTTTAGTTATGCTACAAACACTTAAGAAATTCCACCCAAAAAAGTTGGTAAGAAAGCAATTGTAGCGTATATCTAACCATCTCATCCCTCCCCTATCCTACCTTCCCATTTCACCTGACCTGATATAAATGTCACTGTGAGTCCAGAATTCATCACACACTTGCTTTCCTTTCCATCTAAGTTTCTTCCATCCGTATGTTCTTAAGTCCCACACACTCATTCTTAATTTTCTACAAAAGAATTTTATTTATTAAATCTTTGGGGATTTACTTATTTACTGAAGTTGTATTGTTAAGATAGATTCACTTTGTTGGACCTTGCAGGATTGATTGCTGTAGAATATTGCACTGAAACATAATTCCTGTTTCCATTCTCCCACTGATGAGTTTAAGGTTTTATAGTTTTTTAGTTTGTTGCAACTAGTGCTGCTATAAACATTATTGTATATATCACTTGCTGCAGCTATGACAATAGTGTCTGTTGAGTATACATATCTAGGCATATAAGATATGGGACTATTTAACTTTAGAAGATGATGACAAGCTATTTTTCAAAGCATAAAACACTGTATAAGAGATTATTCTGTCTACATCCTCTCTAACACTTGATAATGTGGAATTAAAAAAATTCTGCCTATCAAATGGGTATAAAATAAATCATTTGTATTTACCCAATTTACAATTTACCCGTATTTACCCGTATTTACAAATAAGTGATTTGCATTTACCCAATTCTAAAGATGGGCTTCCCAGGTGGCTCATGATAAAGAATCTGCCTACCAATGCAGGAGACCCAGGTTCAATCCTTGGGTTGGGAAGATCCCCAGGAGCAGGATCTTCCAGTACTCTTGCCTGGGAAATCCCATGGACAGAGGAGCCTGGTGGGCTACAGTGCATGGGGTTGCAGAGAGTCAGAGATGATTTAGCACTAAAACAACAAACAGCAATCCTGAAGACGGTGACCATTTCTCTAGACTGTTATCAGTTTCAGAGCTATTTTTCTGTGAAACACCTGTCCATAACTTTTACCTATTTTTCTATTAGTTGTCTACACAAAGAGCACATAGTCAAACATATCTGGTGGGCAAAAGTATGTAAGGGCATGGAACAGCATACAGCATGATACAACTAACAAACTGTTTCATGCACATGCAACTCGTGTGTGTGTGTGTGTGTGTGTGTGTGTGTGTGTGTGGAGAGAGAAAGAGGGAAAGAAATTTACATCTTTCCAAACAAGAATGTAAATTTGTTTCATATGTCCATAGAATATTTACAGAAACCTACCATGTAACTATCATAAAACAAAATTTAATGACTCTCAGAGGACAGATTTTATACTGTTTCAATCCAATTAGAAATTAAGATGGCATAAAATTTAAACTCATTAGAAATTCAGAAAAGTAGTTCTACCAAGCCATGATTCAAAAAGAAGTAAAAACTGAAATTATAATCTCTAGAAAGAAAAAGTATGTATCATATTATAGCTTATATGAAATAGCTAAATTTCTGGTCAAAAGAAAATTTTAGTAAATATTATTTAAATATTCATCTAAAATTAAAAATAAAATGTTTATTTTAAAATAATGGATATTAATAAAAGTAACAAAGGAGCTTAGTATTCAATTTAAAAACTTTATAAACGAACAAAAGGATTCAAAAGAAAGTAGTAGAAGAGAATTAATAAAAACAAATGCCACCATTAAACCCAAAAATGTTAGAGAAGATTAATAACTCCTAAAACTGGTTGAAAGAACAATAGAAGAAAAAAATCCAAGCAATTTTGTTTAAGGGGGAAGGATAGAGTGAAAATATAAAACTTAAAGAAAGAAAAACAGATGAAATTTTGAAAATTAGAAAAGAATATAACATGCATATTTTAAAAAAACATGCACCTCAGCATTCACCGCAGCACTATTTATAAATGCCAGGACATGGAAACAACCTAAATGTTCATCAACAAAGGAATGGATAAAGAAGATGTGACTCACATATACAATAGAATACTAATCCGCCTTAAAATGTAACAAACTGGGTCACTTGTAGAGATATGGATCAGACTGAAACTGAAGAAAGTAAGGAAAACCGCTAGACCACTCAGGTATGACCTAAATCAAATCCCTTATGATTATATGGTGGAAGTGAGAAAATAGATTTAAGGGCCTAGATAGATATTTGATAGATAGAGTGCCTGATGAATTATGGAATGAGGTTCATGACATTGTACAGGAGACAGGGATCAAGACCATCCCCATNGGGGGCAGGAGGAGAAGGGGTGACCGAGGATGAGATGGCTGGATGGCATCACGGACTTGATGGACGTGAGTCTGAGTGAACGCCAAGAGATGGTGATGGACAGGGAGGCCTGGCGTGCTGCGAATCATGGGGTCGCAAAGAGTCGGACACAACTGAGCGACTGAACTGAACTGAACTGAGAGACTGTCATATAGAATGAAGCTAAGTCATAGAGAGAAAAACAAATACCATGTGTTAACCTACGTATGTGGAATCTAGGGGGAAAACAGTATAGGCGATCTTATTTTCAAAGCAGAAAGAAAGAAACAGACATAGAAAACAACCATATGATACCAAGGGGAAAGGAAGGGGATGGGATGAACTGGGAGACTGGGATTGACATATATACACTATTGTTACTATGTATAAAATAGATAACTAATGGGAACCTACTGGGTAGCTCAGGGAACTCTACTCAGTGCTCTGTGCTGACCTAAATTGGAAGAAAATCCAAAGAAAGGGGATATGTGTGTATGTGTGGGCTTCCCTAATGACT
Source organism: Raphicerus campestris (assembly GCA_006410735.1). Lineage (NCBI taxonomy): Eukaryota > Metazoa > Chordata > Mammalia > Artiodactyla > Bovidae > Raphicerus > Raphicerus campestris. The sequence goes on along the minus strand of SJYW01003154.1, from coordinate 101,152 downwards.
AAAACAGTAATGAATCTGCCTGCATTGAAGGAGACCTTCGTTCAAGAAAAATGGAGACGGGAATGGTTACCCACTCCAGTATTCTTGCCTGGAGAGTTCCATAGACCAAGAAGCCTGGCAGGCTACAGTTCATGTGGTCACAAGAGTTGGACACAACCGAGAGACTAACACTTTTATGTATACGTATAACTGATTCACTTTGCTATGCCGTAGAAATTAACACAACATTGTAAAGCAACTATAGTAAAAATTTGGAATAAACAGATGTATATATATTTTTAAAAGAATATAACATGCAACTCTGTGGAGCCCTGTTTAAAAACCTGGGGAAAACATGTAACTTACTAATAAAATGTAAACAAATGAAAATGACTTGTGAATAACTGAAAAATCTGAAGTGAAGTCGCTCAGTCATGTCCAACTCTTTGCAACCCCATGGACTGTAGCCTACTGGGCTCCTCTGTCCATGGGATTTTCTAGGCAAGAATACTGGAGTGGGTTGCCATTTCCTTCTCCAGGGGAACTTCCCAACCCAGGGATCGAACCCGGGTCTCCCACATTGTAGGCAGATGCTTTACCGTCTGAGCCGCAAGGGAAAATCTGAAAAGGCCCAGATACCATAAAAGAGTCTGGAAAATCATTAAAATTCTATCATCCATATTCAATATTGATTAAACTATTTTAACCCATAAAAAATTGGGGAAGTTCTGCAATTTATTTTATGGAGAAAGTGTAACTCTAATACTAAAATNTGTTAACCTACGTATGTGGAATCTAGGGGGAAAACAGTATAGGCGATCTTATTTTCAAAGCAGAAAGAAAGAAACAGACATAGAAAACAACCATATGATACCAAGGGGAAAGGAAGGGGATGGGATGAACTGGGAGACTGGGATTGACATATATACACTATTGTTACTATGTATAAAATAGATAACTAATGGGAACCTACTGGGTAGCTCAGGGAACTCTACTCAGTGCTCTGTGCTGACCTAAATTGGAAGAAAATCCAAAGAAAGGGGATATGTGTGTATGTGTGGGCTTCCCTAATGACTAAAACAGTAATGAATCTGCCTGCATTGAAGGAGACCTTCGTTCAAGAAAAATGGAGACGGGAATGGTTACCCACTCCAGTATTCTTGCCTGGAGAGTTCCATAGACCAAGAAGCCTGGCAGGCTACAGTTCATGTGGTCACAAGAGTTGGACACAACCGAGAGACTAACACTTTTATGTATACGTATAACTGATTCACTTTGCTATGCCGTAGAAATTAACACAACATTGTAAAGCAACTATAGTAAAAATTTGGAATAAACAGATGTATATATATTTTTAAAAGAATATAACATGCAACTCTGTGGAGCCCTGTTTAAAAACCTGGGGAAAACATGTAACTTACTAATAAAATGTAAACAAATGAAAATGACTTGTGAATAACTGAAAAATCTGAAGTGAAGTCGCTCAGTCATGTCCAACTCTTTGCAACCCCATGGACTGTAGCCTACTGGGCTCCTCTGTCCATGGGATTTTCTAGGCAAGAATACTGGAGTGGGTTGCCATTTCCTTCTCCAGGGGAACTTCCCAACCCAGGGATCGAACCCGGGTCTCCCACATTGTAGGCAGATGCTTTACCGTCTGAGCCGCAAGGGAAAATCTGAAAAGGCCCAGATACCATAAAAGAGTCTGGAAAATCATTAAAATTCTATCATCCATATTCAATATTGATTAAACTATTTTAACCCATAAAAAATTGGGGAAGTTCTGCAATTTATTTTATGGAGAAAGTGTAACTCTAATACTAAAATCTTAAAAAAAAAAAAAAAAAACAGAAATCAAGACCTCAATAGAATGTGGTAACTTTTTTTGATTTAATGAAGAAATAACCCCATGAGTCTCCAGTCAGGGGAAAGAAAGGCCAACACCTATAACCACAACCAAAAAAGTAAAGAGAGGCCAACAAACACAGAATCTCTACTTTTAACAGTTAATACCAGAAGACTAGTAACTGCTGAGTACAAGATTACATATTCAGTGGAGTTATAACACTTGTTCAGGAAAAGACATTCTCAAATACACAGGGACTAAGAAATCATTTATGTACTGATCCTGAAAATGTATGTCATGTGCTATTTTTAAAATTAATTTTTATTGGAGTATAGTTGATTCACAATGACATGTTAGTTTCTGCTGTACAGCAAGGTGAATCTGTGATACATACACATGTTCTATTAACTGAGGAAGGAATCAACATAAAATGAAAAAGACAAGAAAAATATGAGATATACTGAACTAAATTATTATTAAAAAGTATGTTTCCAATAAGAAAGGAGAAGAGAATTTTTCTCATGCAATAAAAAAAAAATTTAGATGATACAGAGAAAAGCTTTTTATGGCAATTTTATTTTCTTAGATAGCAAGGTCATCTATTTTAAAGACTGTGAATGATAAAACACTGAAGAACCAAAGGTTTAGTCTTTGGACTCTTTTTCTTTTTTGATCTAGTCTCACTTCTTTGATGATCTCACCCAAGCCAGTAGTTTTAAATAATATCAATGTATTGCTAACTTCTAAATTTATAGCTCTAGGCCTGATCTCTCCCCTGACTTCAGACACAGGTCTGTCATTACCTAATCTACATCTCCACTTAGATTTTTAATAGACCTCTCAAACTTAGCAAGATCAAACCAAACTCAGGTCTCCTCATCCACAATCTACATTCTCAATGAGTGACAACATCATTTGAACTGTTACTGAAGCCCAAAATCCCACAAGGGATGGCTGATTCTTGTCTTACACCCCAAACCTAATCCATTAGCAAATCGTGCTGTCTCTACATTGAATATATCTAGAATCCTGCCGTTTCCCACTACATGTGTCGTTACTTAGCTATGTCTTGCATCCATATTTTTGCAAGAGACTTCTATAACAAGTTTTATTCTTCCTATGAGAGTCTCCACACAAGATCCAGGGACCTTTCTAAAATGTGTTACATCATATCCTTGCTCTGCTCAATACCTTCACATCTCTCTGTGAGTTAAATTCAAAGCTCTCAGCAAAACCTTCAAAGTCCTGCACAACCTCAAGCCCCTCCTCCCACTTTCTCTGACCTCATCACCCACCATTTTGCCTGGCAGTCCTCTTGCTATCAGTAGATTCAACTCTTTGCCAAATGAGTTCTCACCTCAGGCACTTAGCACTTGCTGTTTGTTCTACCTGGCAAGCTCAACCCCAGAGGGCAGCTCTGTGGATTCATCTTTAGGTCTTCATTCAAATGTTTTGTGGAAGATGTCTTCTCTGATCACCATTATACATTAAAGTATTGTTCCTCAGCCTCTTTATCCTGCTATATTCTTTTTCTTCACAGCACTCATTACCATTTGACATATTGTTTACTTTTGGACATTTATTGGCTGGTTGACCCCACCAAAAGATGACAACATGGGCACACAAACTTGGCTGAATCTGCAGTGCTTCTAAACACTAAAGGGCCTGGCACATAACAAATATCTACTGACAAAATGAATCTTTTTGCCTTTTCATACTCTTCATGGGGTTCTCAAGGCAAGAATACTGAAGTGGTTTGTCATTCCCTTCTCCAGTGGACCATGTTTTGTCGATGGACATGAGTTTGAGCAAGCTCTAGGAGTTGGTGATGGACAGGGAAATCTGGTGTGCTTCAGTCACTGGGGTTACAAAGAGTCAGACACAACTGACCAACTGAACTGAACTGAGAAAGTGAATAAGATAAATACTAACAACACACATCCACACAGGTATACATACCACACAAAGTTGCATTCCCAAGAGTGTTGTTGACTGAATACTAATTCCACAGGTATTAGAAAAAGACACATCAAATAAGCTTAGGAAATATAGGGTTAGATGAGGCTTTTTTTGATTCTTGATTCATTCAATATATATTTACAGATTACCTACTGTTTGTATAAAACAGGCAGATGCTGAGCCTGTATTGATGAACAAAATAAACAAGTTCCTGCTTTAATGGAGTTTATAGCCCAGCCAGGAAAACAACCAATGATCAATTTATTATGCAAATAATTACTTGCTGTTATAATCAGTTCTACAGAGGAAAAGCACAGGATGTTTTGAGAATGTATATTATGGCTACCTTTCCCTGATGAAATAGTATTGGTTGTGAACCAGAATAAGTTATTCAGATGCAGAAGTAGGAAAAAGAACTCTGGGCAGAAGGAACAGTTTTGAGAACTCCTGAGACAGGACAGAAACTGGAATAGTCACAGAACTAATCAGGTCAGACAAAACAACATGAGGTTGGGAGGAATCAGATTGCAGGAGTCCACAGACTATGCAGATAGTGACTACAACCATGAAATGAAAAGACACTTGCTCTTTGGAAGAAAAACTATGACCAACCTAGACAGCATATTAAAACGCAAAGACATTACTTTGTGTTTTAATCAATCAGGATTGATTTCCTTTAGGATTGACTGGTTTGATCTCTTTGCAGTCTAAGAGACTTTCAAGAGTCTTCTCCAACACCACAGTTCAAAAGCATCAGTTCTTTGGCACTCAGCTTTCTTTAGGTCCAACTCTCAAATCCATAGTTGACTACTGGAAAAACCATAGCTTTGACTAGATGGACCTTTGTTGGCAAAGTAATGTCTCTGCTTTTGAATATACTATCTAAGTTGGTCATAACTTTCCTTCCAAGGAGTAAGCATCTTTTTTTTCTCTCTCTCTCTCTTTTTTTTTAAAATTTTATTTGTACTTTATTTTACTTTATAATACTGTATTGGTTTTGCCATACAGTCTTCTAATTTCATGACTGCAATCACCCTCTGCAGTGATTTTAGAGCCCCAGAAATAAAGTCTGACATTGTTCCCACTGTTCCCCATCTATTTCCCATGAAGTGATATGGAATAAATTTACTTCAATTGACAAAGGACTATATGCAGAAAACTATAAGACACTGATGAAGAAAAAAATAAAAGATGACACAAACAGATGAAGATATATACCATGTCTTTGTATTGGAAGAATCAGTATAATGAAAATGACTATACTACCCAGAACAATCTATAGATTCAATGTACTGCCTATCAAACTACTAATGGTATTTTTCATAGAACTAGAACAAAGAATTTCATAATTTGTATGGAAACACAAAAGACCCTGAATAGCCAAAATGATCTTGAGAAAAAGGAATGGAACTGAAGGAATCAACCTTCTTGACTTCAGACTATACTACAAAGCTACAGTCAGCAAGACAGTATGGTACTGGCACAGAAACAGAAATATAGACCAATGGAACAAAACAGAAAGCCAGGAGATAAATCCACACACCTGTGTCCATGGGGTTGCACAGAGTTGGACACAACTAAAGCAACTTAGCATGCGTGCGTGCATTGGAGAAGGAAATGCAACCGACTCCAGTATTCTTGCCTAGAGAATCCCAGGGACAGAGGAGCCTGGTGGGCTGCCATCTATGGGGTTGCACAGAGTCAGACACAACTGAAGCAACTTAGCAGCAGTAGCAGCAGCATGGACATCTTGGTCTTCCCTTAAGCTCAGTTGGTAAAGAATCTACCTGCAATGCAGGAGACCCTGGTTCAGTGCCAACGTTGGGAAGATCCCCTGGAGAAGGGAAAAACTACCCACTCCAGTATTCTGGCCCAGAGAATTCCATGGACTGTATAATCCATGGGGGTCACAAAGAGTCTGCCGGGGTCCAGCACTGGTGGATCCAGGGTGATTCAACGGTGGGGACGGAATCGGCGTCCTGCAAAAAACTTATTTAATTATAGATATAGAGGGAGATTAGAAACGGATAGTGTAGTAGGAAAATTAGTGGAGAAAAAGAGGCTGAATAACTGGTTTAAGTAGAATACTAATCACCACCTACGTAGGCCACAGGCGTCTTTCCGTTATCCCGAAAGAGAGGAGGCACTGAGGCCTCCCCAGTCCGATCTTAGAAACCCAGGCAGAGTTAGTAGGCCTTGTGCGTACCCTCATACAAGATGGGAATTCAGCCAGGAAAATGGGGAGCAAGAAAGAAACGACACGGGGAATCAGCTTTCCTGAAACTGATCCCATTTCTTTATTTTTCAGGTTTGTTTTTATACCTTTTGTTATACATAGGGATGAACACAGAGTCACGCAGGGGTCAGCAGACCTGACCCTTGTCACAATCAGTTGCTTCATATAAAATTATACAAAGGTCTTATGAGTTTTTACATCATCTTTTGGCCATGAGGTCTGCTGACATTTTATGGCCCTTTCTGATACCTGTCAGTTAACCAGAAAACTTACTTTTCCAGGGGTGATTTTTTCTTAAATCTGGTGCCACCCTCCAAATAAAGTTGCATTCCTATAGGGTGAGGGTATAGTGAGTTACAACTGGGAAAGGAATTTACTTAACTTAAGGTTTAAAATGATAATTTTAAAGGTAATACTTATTTCTCCTATATGCTAGTTATATTCATTATAAGGGCAGGGAATATGGAGATTTAGCAGCAAACATCAGTCCAACAAATGAAAACCCTTCACCAATGTTCTCTTTACAATCTATTTAGTCTTAAGATAGTGATAAAGTTACATTTTTGCATAGCAAGGACACAGTGATTTATAACAAAGTACAATGATCTATAACAAAAGAAAAAAATTCATTAACTCAAAAAGTATAGTATTGCTAACATAAAAAACTACTATATTTTCTTTTCTATATTCCAAATACATTGATTAATATATTCCCAGGTGCCTAAGGATATGGAGGCCTGGCAGCAATCATTGACTCAACAATAAAAAAAAAACAACCCTATGCTAATTAAGACTTTCAAAATCCTCCAAAACTCTCTGTGCTGTTTATGGTTGAGAGACTGTCACACAAGCTAGTCTGTCAGCAGAGAGGTTTGACCTGAGCCACCCTTGTCACACCCAGGGCAGGGAATTAGCAGTAATTATTGGCACTTGACAAATGAAAAAACCCTTCACCAATATAATTCCTAATCAACCCACTAATACTATACTAATAATCTTCTAACTTCTCAAAAGAGTCTGTATTTAGAAAGTTTTAAAGCATCTCATGTCTCTCACAGTTGGGGGGTTGTAAACAATCACATGCAGCCGACGAACCTGATCAGGCAGGCCAGAGAAACTAAAGAGTTCGTAAGTTGAAACACTCTTGTCACACCCAGGAATTTTTATTAACTGGAGCTGCAAGTTAACTCCTTCTCTGAGAGAAATGGTTATGGAGGAGAGCCCCCATAAAGTACTCTGGTTTTGGGGGTAGATGCTCAGAAACAGGGGTTTTCCTGAGGCTTGATCATGCCTTTGCATATGCCAAAGCCTCCTTCGTCATGACCTTTGCCATGGGCGGAGTTCCTCACGCTGGCCCCCAACAAGAGTCAGACACCACTGAGCAACTTTCACTTTCACTTTCATGGACACCTTATCTTTGACAAAGCAGGCAAAAATATACAATGAAGAAAAACAGTCTCCTCAACAAGTGGTTCTGGGAAAACTGGACAGCTATGTGTGAAAGAGTGAAATTAGAACATTCCCTAACATTATACATAAAAACAAACTCAAAGTGGATTAAAAATCTAAATATAAGACCACAAACTATAAAACCCTGAGAGGAAAACATAGGCAGAACACTCTCTGACAAAAACCACAGCAAGATCATCTATGATCCACTTCCTAGAGTAATGGAAATAAAAGCAAAAATAAATACATGGGACCTAATTAAACTTAAAAGCTTTTGCACAATGAAGGAAACCATAAGCATGGTGAAATGACAACCCTCAGAATGAGAGAAAATAATACTAAATGAGACAACTGAAAAAGAATTAATCTCTGAAGTATATAAGCAGCTCATGCATTTAACTCATTATGAGAAAAACAAGCAACCCAATCAAAAAGTGGGCAGAAGAACTAAACAGATATTTCTCCAAAGAAGATATACAGATGGCTAATAAACATATGAAAATATGCTCAACATCACTCATTATCAGAGAAATGTAAACCAAAACTACAATGAGGTATCATCACACACCAGTCAGAATGGGCATCATCAAAATATCTTCAAACAGTAAATCCTGGAGAGGATGTGGAGAAAAGGGAACCCTCTTACACTGTTGGTAGGAATGCAAACTAATACAACCACTATGGAGAAGAGTATGGAGATTCCTTTTAAAACTAGGAATAAAGCTACCATATAACCCAGCAATCCCACCAGTGGGCATATGCCCTAAGGAAACAAAAACTGAAAAAGAAACATGCACGCCAATGTTCGTCCCTGCACTGTTTACAATAGCCAGGACATGGAAGCAACCTAGATGTCCAATGACAGAAGAATGGATAAAGATGTTGTGGGGCATATATACAATGAAATATTACTCAACTATAAAAAAGAACACATTTGAGTCAGTTCTAATGAGGTAGATGAACCTAGAGCCAATTATACAGAATGAAGTAAGTCAGAAAGAGAAAGACAAACATCATATATTAACACATATATATGGAATCTAGAAAGATGGTACCAATGATCCTGCATGCAGGGTAGCAAAGGAAACACAGACATAAAGAATAAACTTTTGGACACAGTGGGGGAAGGAGGTGGGATGATTCTTTTTCAGTTTTTGTTTC
>SJYW01003154.1:63647-90468 GCA_006410735.1 Raphicerus campestris | reverse complement strand
GATGGGTGGGTGGGGAGAGGTAAGAAAGGGGTTCAAGAGGGAAAGGGGACACATGTACATCTGTGGCAGATTCATGTTGATATACGGCAAAAAAAAAAAAATCACAATATTGTAATTATCCTCCAATTAAAAAATAAAAAGGGAAATATATACACATATATATTTAACAAAAGTAAACACCAATTCATAATAAAAATTTAAAGTAAAATAGTAGAATGAAAATGTTCAGAAACAACAAAGAGCATGAAATATACATCAATAACAAATGTAAAATTACACGCTGAAATAGTGGGTGTATTTCCTTAAAGTCAAACATGACATAAATGCCCTTTGTCTTCACCAGTTAAATGGTATTCTAGGGTCAACAGTTAATGAAATAAAACAAACAAGAAGACATTTGCATATATTCCAAGAGATTCATCCAAAATAAAATAATAACAACTATTAGAACTAAAAGAATTTATAAAGTTGTTAGCTATGAGATTAATATTAAACAGCCTTGTTTGATACTAACAAATCAGACTGAACTATAATTGTTAAGGGCATCTTCCCCTGTGGCTCAGTGGTAAACAATCTGCCTGCCAATGCAGGAGTTGGAGCAGGGTGGGGCTGCGGGGTGGTGGGGGTGGGAGTGTCCAGGGTGAGCCTCAGGGTTGATCCTTGGGTGGAGAAAACCCACCTAAGAAGGAAACCTCAATCCATGCCAGAATTCTTACCTGGGAAATCCCATAGACACACGAGCCTGGAAGGCTACTGTCCATGGTGTAGCAAACACAGTCGGACAAGACAGCAACCAAAAGTTCCTGCTAACTCATTTCAGTCGTGTTGGACTTTGTGGTATCCTATGGACAATAATACTGGAGTGGTTTGCCATGCCTTCCTCCAGGGGATCTTCCTAACCCAGAGAACAAACCTGCGTCTCCTCTCCTGTATTGTCAGTCCACTTCTTTACCACTAGCACCGTGTGCAAAGCCCACCTAACCCTATTCTTACGCATCAGAAGAAAAAAGATAAAGAATTCAGAAATAAGTATGGTAAGGCAATGTGCAGGATTAATGATGAACAGAATGCAAGATAGTGTAATATTTTTTAAAATTCTGACTTTTAATGCTTAGTTCTTTTGACATTTACTTTTATGCAAGCTACAAGAAAGGAATTTGGCTTTTGAAAGTGAAAGTCGCTCCATCATGTCCAACTCTTTGCGACACCATGGACTATACAGTCTATGGAATTCTCCAGGGCAGAATATTGGAGTGGATAGCCTTTCCCTTCTCCCAACCCAGGGATCAAATCCAGATCCCACACTTTGCATACAGATTCTTTACCAACTGAGCTATCAGGTACTGTCTACTCAAAATAGGTAAGTAACCTCTGACTTCCACATCAGCCTTGCCCATCATTTTGCAACATCACATTGATCATCTAATAAATTCACACATACTTCAATGCTTTTTCTAGGCTGTTTAGTTACACAATACCCCCGAGCTGACCTAGCTGCATATTTCTAAGCTGATATTGTGTTGATGCTTAAGAGAAAAGGTATTTGCTAAAAGATTCCAATCAACTGGCTAATAATCCCTGTATAACCTAGGGAAATAATGATTGGAGTATCATTAAATAGACTTTAGAATTGTGTAATCGGGTGGTCTTTCCATTCGAGAAATCCTGTATACATGCCCTTTTCACTTTGTTTTTGAAACTCTTATTAAATATAATGAGACATTGATCTTAAAAGAAAGTTCCCACCTTCTGTGTTCCCTGACCTAGTTTGGAGCCCAGCAAGTTGTTGCTCAGCTTTTAAGAAACCGGTGACTCCCTCCAGGGGGTTTTAAAATGCTAGTGGCAGGTGCTGCACATTTCTACGAAGGCACAGCTCAGCATTTCCAGGCTATTTCAACTCTTCTCCAGGCTGAAGCTAGCAGTTCTGTCAGTCTGTCCCCGAGGAAGCTAAACGTCCCACCAGGAAAGAAGAGAGTCTTGCTTATTTAATTTTGGTTTGCTTTAGAAAGCACATGCATACAAATTTTAGTAAACGTCTGTGAGAACTCATTTGTTAACCAAGTGACTATTTCACTGTGTAATTATATGACATCATCCTTCCTGTTTCCAAGGCAATTTCACTGTGCTCACAGACAAGATGGCTGCAAACTGAATGGCTCTCTTAGGAATCAGATCAGATTTTTTTCTATTTTGACCAAAGATTTTGAAAAGCTTTCACAGAATTAACAGGTATAATCAGGCACTCAGAAAACTTACAAAGTCTAAAAATGACCCAAGTTGGAGTGAATTTAAAATCTAAAAGCAGGAGAATCATGCACAGTTTTTAAGTTGGTCCTGCAAAACAAATCATCAGTTCAATGAGTCACTGAGTGCATGCTTAGTCACTCAGTCATGTCCAACTCTTTGTGAGTCTGTCAGGCTCCTCTGTCCATGGGATTTTTCAGGCAAGAATACTGGAGTGGGTTGCCATTTCCTCCTCCAGGGGATCTTCCGGACCCAGAGATCAAACCTCTATCTTCTGTGTCTCCTGCATTGCAGGTGGATTCTTTACCCACTGAGCCATTAAGGAAGACCAATGTATCATTAGGTTAGCTTAATGTCCTCTTATAGATAGATTTGAATCTTATTTTCAAAGTGATTGATATATGAAAAAGACCTAAAAGTTGTACACAGATCTTGTATGCAGTGAAAAGTGAAAGTGAATTCGCTCAGTTGTGTCCTACTCTTTGTGACTCCATGGACTGCAACCTAAGAGGTTCCTCCATCCATAAAATTTTCCAGGCCAGAGTATTGGTGTAGGTTGCCATTTCCTTCTCCAGGGGATCTTCCCGACCCAGAGATTGAACCTGGGTCTCCAGCATTGCAAGCAGACGATTTTACTATCTGAGCCACTAGGTAATCAGTAACTTAAGTTTTATGTTTTCCAGAACTATTTCTCAAAGAATAGTTGGATTGACCCCTAACAATTTTTAAGAGGAAGAGAAAAGGGACATCAATATACTTTGGACCAAATTCTAGTCATATGGAAGAGGACTGAAGAGTATTATGAGTGATTTTCTACCTCAGGGAGTCTGGATAACAGCCATTTGGGGAATGGTGAAACCTATGTTATCTGCTTTCAGTCATGATAATGAACTGTGGCTCTGGCATCGTTTGCTACCTAATTCTGGGGAAAGTAAATTGACTAAGTAAAATGATCTAATGTAATTAGCCTGCTTATTGTACTATATGTGGTTGGGGAAGGGGGATTTTAATATATGTAATAGCCCTTTAGACAAAGATTCTGGCCGTCAAGTATCAATGTCAATGCGAGAGTAAACCATTCAGTTTGACAAATGTTTATGGAATGTATATTATGTCCAGGGACCATGTTAGGTGCAGCGGCTTTAAAGATATGATTCCAACCATAAGAAGTTTACACTGTAGGAGGAGAGACAGATGGACTTATAAAGAGATAATCTCTATGTAATACTGTAATTTACAAGTTAAGACCAAAAAAATTCTTGCAAAATTGCAAGGTACAAACTGAAGATCAGTCTCTTGAAGGAGAAGCCAGACTCTGGAACCTAGATCTTTATGTATAATCTTGGGCAAGATACTAAATTCCTCCAGTCTCACTTTTCCCATTTATAAAAAATAAGAGTACTAGAATCTGCTTTTAAAAGCTTTTTGTGAGGTTTTAGATGAGATACTTAATATGAGGAACTTGCTTCTTAGTCGTCATTAAATAAATAGTATCTATTGGTAATATATATTATTAGTATATGGAGCATACAAATCAATACAAAATTATCCCCAAAAAAGAAAGAAAAATGAATAATGTGCATGAAGAGATGACTAAAAAAATAAGAAATGCAAACAGCTATTTTTTAAAAGAACATAATCCAACTTCACTTATAAAAAATTAAAAATAGAATAAAATGCATTTCTTTGCTCCATACTTGCAATTTATTTAAAAGTAATACTTAACTATGGCAACATCACCAGTGACTGTGTAGATAGATGAAATCTTTCTGGAAAACAATTACTCACCATATTTCAAGGAACTTCAAAATATTCCTATGGCCTTTGGCTAAGTAGTTCCTGTCTCTTATACACATCTCCAGTCATGGCTACACCTGGAAATTCTAGTCAGCAGGTTAAGTTCGAAGTGGAAATGGCTTCTGGGAAGGCCAAGAACCTCCCAGGATCCCATACACTGGAGGATCCAGCAAAGGGGCTCCCATCTCCTTNCTACCTCTACTTAAATATGTCCATTACATTGCTGTCTAGTATAAAAAATTTTTTTAAACACAATATAGATACAGAATAATAGGAAAATGTAAAGTTTCATATGTTGCATTCTAAAGATAGACTATTATACAGTGATAATATACCATTTTTATACCAAGCATAATATAATGCTTAGCAAGATATTTTTAGTAGTGTGGCTTTGATTAAAACGTTAAGGGGAGAGTGTCTTTATACTTTGGATATAGTCTGTTCTGATTCTTGTGTTCTCTCCTATGTGTATGTGTATACAAATGTATGTATATATGTGTACATATGTATGTTTGCATCAGTAACATATTGTTGCATACATAGGTTCATGTCCATATACAGTATGTGTATTAGTAAGCTATTGCTGCATAACAAAGGAGTCCTCAAAACTTAGTGACTTAACCATTTATTTAGTTTATAATTTTGTAGTCATTTTGGGCTGGCTCGCCTAGGCGATTTTCATCTAGATTTACCTCACCTAGGTTTGCTTGGGCATCTTTGATTAGCTGGTCAGTTGGGAGCTGGCTGATGTAGGATGGCCTCAGCTGGAATGACCACCTACTCTCCAAATGTTCTTTTATGCTTCCTCAGGCTAGCTTGGGGTTGCTCTCATGGTAAATCAGGGTTCTGGGAGAAAGTGGAAGTGTACAAGGCTCAGAACTGCCATTTTTGCCATATTTTATTTTTCAAATAAAGTCAGGCGATCAACCCCTCCACAAAAAAAGAAGGGAAAACAACTCACCTCTTGACAGAAGGAGCCTCAAAGTCACATTGCAAATGACGAGAACATAGGCATGGGTAGAGAATTGGGAAAATGTTTGTAATTAACCTATCACAATATACATGGAAAGGAGGCTGGAAGGCAATACATCCATATATTTACATGGTATTTCTGAATGGTAGAATTACTAATTAGTTTTATTTATACTTTTTTTTTTTTTCGTTTTCCATTTTCTACAAGCAAACTTCGGGCTTCCCAGGAGGCACTAGCAGTAAAGAACCTGCCTGCCAAGGCAGAAGACATAAGAAATTCAGGTTTGATCCCTGGATCGGGAGCATCCCCTGGAGGAGGACATGCAACCCACTGTAGTATTTTTGCCTGGAGACTCCCAAGGACAGAAGAACCTGGAGGGCTACAGAACATAGGGTCACAAAGAGTAGGACATGACTGCAGTGACTTAGCACACATGCACAAGCAAACTTCACTTTTAGAAGGAGATAAAAATAAATATATTGAAATGTACATACATCTAGTGATATAGACACATCAAAGCGGTTGTGGAGTCACAGAGGAATGGCACTTGGTACAGTCTGAGGGGGAACAGAGAGCCCACTTCAGAAGGGGGTGGTATTTGAGCTGGTGGCTAAACAAAGTATAAAGACCATCTGGCTAAACAAAGTGAGGACATTCTAGGCAGAATGGTTCAAGGAGAGAAATCCTGTGCAGTTTGAGGGAAGAGGGCCAAAATGAGAAGGAAGGTCAGAATGGGAACGTGGTCCCAGGAGGGGTCTTGTGTTTCACTGACTGAAAATAAGCTATGAAAATTTGAACCCAGTCTTTACAAAGTCTAAGTTGGATAATTTTAAAAGGGCATTCTTTTTTTAAGCTTTTAAAAAATATTAAATCGTGGTTTTATGAACACGGGTGCTAGAGGGGAAAGCTTGCTTTCAGCTGAGATCAAAAATCCCAGAGAACAGGGGAGCAAAAATAAAAGGATGGCTATCTGTGTTTTTAGTACTGTACCCACCACCCCTCCCCCAACTACGCTTCCCCTTTAGAAGCACAGAGAATCTGGGTCACTCCTTTGCTATGGAAGATATTTAGAGCAGGATTAATCAGCACCTGATGATTAAATTTGGGGCTATAAAATTGCAATATAGCTGTCACAGTTCTAGGGACTGCAGTCTGTGTTATGTGTTTTCCAATGAAATGCTTAATTAAACTGAATGCCTAGATATTTAAATTCCTAGGACCAAGTAATCATCTGGTTGTTTATGATTTATCAAAGGTACTAATAATGCAACTGAGGTCCCTAAACTCAGAGAGTGAGTGGACCTATATTCCTGAAAACTGAATTCACATCCTCATCAGTACCTGGCTTTATCGAAGGAAATAAACGCTGCAAAACACACCATCCTGCTATGCCAACAGAGATAGGGATAACAAAAGACCATACATGAAAAGCCAATCACCAGCTTCACAAATGCCACCTCCCTCAGCAGATTCTTAACACTTCTCCTTAAGAAGTCCAAGTAATGTAACATCTGTACTTCATGTGACAGCCATAGGCACTTAGTAAGAGCTCAAGGAAACTTCTTTNCTGGCTTTATCGAAGGAAATAAATGCTGCAAAACACACCATCCTGCTATGCCAACAGAGATAGGGATAACAAAAGACCATACATGAAAAGCCAATCACTAGCTTCACAAATGCCACCTCCCTCAGCAGATTCTTAACACTTCTCCTTAAGAAGTCCAAGTAATGTAACATCTATACTTCATGTGACAGCCATAGGCACTTAGTAAGAGCTCAAGGAAACTTCTTTCACTTCCTTCTCTAATTTTCTGTGGCTTCATGTGATTATGGGTAGAAAGGCCTGAAAAAAACAACAGTTTTCTTTAAATGATGAATGTAATTTAATTAGGATTGCTAGATTCAGCAAATAAAAACTGCAAGATGCCCAGTTAAATTTGAATTTTAGATAAACAGTAAATATAAATGTGAGACATACTTACATTAAAGAATTGCTCCTTGTATCTGAAATTCAGACTTAACTGAATTAATTGCCCTGTATTTCATCTGCCAACCCTAATTTTAATGTTTTACTGGGATGGCAAAAGCTCTTTGGACAAACTATGGGACTATTACAATGCCTGGGAGAACACGGAGGTGAGTGTGAACTAGGCACAGTTACAGCAGAATTCCTGTTCTCAAGCCCCAGCTGCATTCTCTTTCATCAGCACACCCTAGAACTCTTTAGTGGAGCAAGTCATTTGACGGATTTCATGATCTACCAACTGATTTCACTGAATTTTATGTAGCTTACCTAGAGAGATAAACTTGTTTAAGGAAAACTACAAATTACCTAATTTGCTCACTTGAGAAAGACAACATTTTGATTGTCAGAGTCACAGTAGCAGTTACCTAATCTCTCTATACATATATATTTTTGACCACGCCATGCAGCTTGTTACTTGGCCCTCAGTCTCTGGACCCTTAGCAGTGAGAGTTCGTGGTCCTAACCACTGGAACACCAGGGAATTGCTGCAGTCTAAACTACAATGGTATTGGAGTTTAGAAATATATACATTAAGATGTTATGAAAGCACAAAAGTATAAACTACATATGAAAATAATCACCTTAAGGAGTATGACTAATTTGGGAAGAACTCTGTTCATCAAGCAAAGCATCCATAATACAGAAGTTGAACGCTCCTCTCCAATTCATTCTCATTAAGAAACTAGAAAAAAAAAATTGTTTGGTTTGCAAGGCAATGGCACCCCACTCCAGTACTCTTGCCTGGAAAATCGCATGGACGGAAGAGCCTGGTGGGCTATAGTCCATGGGATCGCTAAGGGTCGGACACGACTGAACGACTTCACTTTCACTTTTCACTTTCATACATTGGAGAAGGAAATAGCAACCCAGTCCAGTGTTCTTGCCTGGAGAATCCCAGGGACAAGGGAGCCTAGTGGGGCTGTCGTCTATGGGGTCACATAGAGTTGGACACGACTGAAGTGACTTAGCAGCAGCAGCAGCTGTGACCAAGAGAAGAAAAATATCCCTGTTCTAGAGACAACCAGATTCCTCCTCTTCTGTTTAGTTTAATTTTGGAGATTCTGCTGGATATTGCACTCTGCTCTTATCCTACACTGACCTCCCTGGAATAATGACTTCAAATAATACGGCTCTTATTACCATGTGAAAATTTTTCCTAGCATCTGTCTGCAATTGGTCATTCTTTATTCTCAGCTTTAAGTTCTGAGAATGTTCCAAGAGTACTGCTAAGGATATTTCAGTTCATTTAGGCTTAGTTCAGTCCCTCAGTCATGTCCAACTCTTTGCGACCCCATGGACTGTAGCATGCGAGCCCTCCCCTTTTATCACCAACACTTGCAGTTTACTCAAACTCATATCCATTGAGTCAGTGATGCCATCCAACCATCTCATCCTCTGTTGTCCCCTTCAGCTCCCTCCCTCAATCTTTCCCAGCATCAGGGTCTTTTCAAATGAGTCAGTTCTTTGCATCAGCTGGCCAAAGTGTTGGAGTTTCAGCCTCAGGATTGTCTGTCCAATGAATATTCAGGACTGATTTCCTTTAGGATGGATTGGTTGGATCTCCTTGCAGTCCAAGGGACTCTGAGGAGTCGTCTCCAACACCACAGTTCAAAATTATCAATTCTTTGGTGCTCAGCTTTCTTTATAGTCCAGCTCTCACACACATACATGATTGTTGCAAAAACCATAGCTCAGACTAGATGGACCTTTGTTGTCAAAGTAATGTCTCTGCTTTTTAATACACTGTCTAGGTTGATCATAGCTTTTCTTCCAAGGAGCAAGTGTCTTAATTTCATGACTGCAGTCACCATCTCCAGTGATCTGGGGGCCCAGAAAAATAAAGTCTGTCACTGTTTCCATTGTTTCCCCGTCTATTTGCCATGAAGTGATGAGACTAGATGCCATGATCTTAGTTTTTGAATGTTGAATTTTAAGCCAGCTTTTTCATTCTTCTCTTTCACTTTTTCATCAAGAGGCTTTTCAGTTCCTCTTCACTTTCTGCCTTAAGGGTGGTGTCATCTGCATATCTGAGGTTATTGATATTTCTCCCGGCAATCTTGATTCTAGTTTGTACTTCATCCAGCCCAGCATTTTACATGATGTAATCTGCATATATATTAAATAAGCAGGGTGACAATATACAGCCCTGACGTACTCCTTTCCCATTATTAGGAACCAGTCTGTTATTCCATGTCTGATTCTAACTGTTGTTTCCTGACCTGAATACAGATTTCTCAGGAGGCAGGTAAAGTGGTTGGTAGTCTCATTTCTTGAAAAATTTTCCACAGTTTCTTGTGATCCACACAGTCAAAGGCTTTGGAATAATCAATAAAGCAGAAGTAGATATTTGTCTGGAACTCTCTTGCTTTTTCGATGATCCAACAGATGTTGGCAATTTGATCTCTGGTTCCTCTCCCTTTTTAAAATCCAGCTTGAACATCTCAAAGTTCGCGGTTCACGTACTACTGAAGCCTGGCTTGGAGAATTTTGAGCATTACTTTGCTAGTGTGTGAGATGAGTGCAATTGTGCGGTAGCCTGGGCATTCTTTGGCATTGCGCTCCTTTGGGATTGGAAGGAAAGCTGAACTTTTCCAGTCCCGTGGCCACTGCTGAGTTTTCCAAATTTGCTGGCATATTGAGTGCAGCACTTTCACAACATCATCTTTTAGGATTTGAAATATAGCTCAACTGGAATTCCATCACCTCCACTAGCTTTGTTCATAGTATTGCTTCCTAAGGCCCACTTGACTTCACATTCCAGGATGTCTGGCTCTAGATGAGTGATCACACCATCATGCTTATCTGGGTCATTAAGATTTTTTTTATAGTTCTTCTGTGTATTCTTGCCATCTCTTCTTAATATCTTCTGCTTCTGTTAAGTCCATACCATTTCTGCCCTNGATGAGTGATCACACCATCATGCTTATCTGGGTCATTAAGATTTTTTTTATAGTTCTTCTGTGTATTCTTGCCATCTCTTCTTAATATCTTCTGCTTCTGTTAAGTCCATACCATTTCTGCCCTTAACTGTGCCCATCTTTGCATTAAATGTTCCCCTGGTATCTCTAATTTTCTTGAAGAGATCTCTAGTCTTTCCCATTCTGTTGTTTTCCTTTTGCATTGATCTCTGAGGAAGGCTTTCTTATCTCTCCTTGCTATTCTTTGGAACTCTGCATTCAGATGCTTATATCTTNAAAGGAGATCAGCTCTGGGTGTTCTTTGGAGGGAATGATGCTAAAGCTGAAACTCCAGTACTCTGTCCACCTCATGTGAAGAGTTGACTCATTGGAAAAGACTCTGATGCTGGGAGGGATTGGGAGCAGAAGGAGAAGGGGATGACAGAGGATGAGATGGCTGGATGGCATCACCAACTTGATGGATGTGAGTTTGAACTCTGGGAGTTGGTGATGGACAGGGAGGCCTGGTGTGCTACGATTCATGGGGTCGCAGAGTCGGACAGGACTGAGCGACTGAACTGATGTTCATTTAAACAAAATAAAGCAAAATGGAAAAAGTATTTTCTTCTGTTGGATAGCAATTATTAACTGAGTGTGCATGCCAATTTGGCACTGTACAAATCAGGTTGGATATTGGTACTCTCATTTCTTATTCTATAATGATTTTCATGTGATACTTGATTTGTATTGTAACAAACCAGTGAATGCCAAAACACAAAACCCAACTTCATACGGAGGCATCACTGAAAGGAATTTAGTGTGATCTAACATTGAAATTGTGAACTACCTTGAGCTAGCAGTTTGCATTGGTGTCCAACAGATAGCAACAATCACTGTATTTCCTTTGCAAACTTAAAATATTGAGTTTACTATGACACCCAAGCACAATTTTTTTTAATTTAAATTTATTTTAATTGGAGGCTAATTACTTCCCAAGCACAATTGGAAAATCTAAAAGCTTTTGCAAAAATGACATAATCTAATTAGCATGTTTAGAATAATCTAATACCTTTGAAGAGTTGGATTAGATATTGTAAACCTAGTAAAAAAGATCACTGCAATACACCAGCTAAGAAATGAGGATGATATAAATTGCAACACGGGCAAAGATGTGAGAAGAGACTTGGGTACATCAACCCATAGTTCTTGCTAACTAAATGGATATAAAGGAGTGAGGAGTAGTGGCATAAGAAAGTTGGCTAAGTTCCTTTTCCATAACATACTTTTGAGTATTTTGATAATCATATTTGAATTTAATTGGTTCCACTTGCAATCCTGCATTCTATTTTATGCACAAAAAACATTACTCTGAAAAGGTCTGTTAGGCTTCACCAGAATGCCACAAGGTTAAAAATATCTAGTCACCTCTCAGTATCCGCAGGGGACTGGCCCCAGGACTGGTGGTCTCAGATTGTGTCTGCTGATGCTCAGGGCCATAGTGGTCCTCCGTATCCACAGTTCTGCATCCATGGATTCAACCAGCTGTGGATCATTTATTCAAAAGTTCGACTGAAACAAATCCATGTAAAAGTAGACCCTTGCAGTTCACAGCAGTGTTGTCAGGGTATACTGTATTGGCTATTGATACCCAAGTCTGAAATTCAGGAAAAATATGACAAATGTTAACAATGTACATAATGCAGTAAAAGTTGCATGGATGTTTAATTCATGATTGAAGTGGTGGGTGTAGGTGAAAGTTTTCAAGGAAGGTACAGAGGTTGAGAAGAGAAGGAGGGTCAAGGGCAGATACCTAGGGAACACAAACACTCTAGGGAAGAACAGAGAATGAGACCCTCATGGGAAAACATCTAAAAGGAACAGACAATTAAGAGAACCAAGAGAGCAGTGTTACTGAGACACAGGGGAAAAAGTATTGAACAGGTAGAATGTAAGGAAGACAAAGACTAAAATGGTCCAGGGAATTTTGATAACTAATAAAATGATTTTAGAAAGTTTAGTGAACCAGTATGAATAGAAATACCACCACCACTATGGACAGGGCAATAGAGGCACATATAAATTAGGTTTTCTAGAAATTTGCTTGTGGGGCGGGGGGAAGAACAAGAGCTAAAAGTGGAGATAGGTCTTGGTGAGTTTAACATTTTTTAAACATAAAATGAGAGACATAGTCATGTTTATACGTGTTGCCCAGCCCCATAAATAGACCTTTCCATAGGCTGAACTTATTTTTTTAAAAAGAAAGGGACAGGGCAATAGCTCAATTTTGTGCTCCAACTATTTCTCCACTGGACACCTAGCCCTTTCCACTCCTCCTAGGGCTTTTCCTCTTACTGAAAGCCTACTCTCTACTTACTGTAGTATTTTATATTTCTGTCAAAGAGAAAAATAACTGGAACTCTGTTGCTGCTGGTAAGTCGCTTCAGTCGTGTCCGACTGTGTGTGACCCCAGAGACGGTAGCCCACCAGGCTCTGCCGTCTCTGGGATCTCCAGGCAAGAACACTGGAGTGGGTTGCCATTTCCTTCTCCAGTGTGTGAAAATGAAAAGTGAAAGTGAAGTCGCTCAGTAGTGTCTGACTCTTAGCGACCCCATGGATTGCAACCTACCAGGCTCCTCTGTCCATGGGATTCTCCAGGCAAGAGTACTGGAGTGGGCTGCCACTGCCTTCTCCGAATTGGAACTCTAAATACCATTAATTAATATGTATTGTCTACCATGGCACTGTTCTAAGCAGTTTGCACATTTTATTTTCCTCATAAAAATGTCATAGCATAAGACCACCACACTCATACTTCCTCTTTTAAATAATTACATTAGGAAGTATGGTATAGTAAAAACATTCCAGACCTCAGTATTATACAAAGCACAGTTCAAATTTTGGCTCAACTATTTACTCTTTCAGGACCTTCATAGTTACTTCACGCATCAAGTAGTTATAAAAAATGTCTACTTAGAGCTGTCTGAGTGAAGATCAAATGAGATCCCACAATGCTTAGTGCAAAGTCAGGGCTCAACAATACTATACCTCTGCATGTTGACAAACTAAGTGACAAAAGCCACAAAAATTACGGGGAAAAAAAAATTTCAAATGCAATTGTTTATTTCAACCACTACTTACAACAAGGAGCAGACGCATGAATACCTGCACAATTTAAGTTCATGAAAGTCTACAAATAAATGTATTATCTTACAAAATAATAATCTATGAGAGTATATAAAAAATGACTGAGCCAACATTGTTTTACTTCTGATACTTTCATTAACTTCAACTTAGCTATTCCCTTTCAGAATATAAAATTAAAAGTTGGCAAGCTTTTTATAAAAAGATGTGTGATTCTGTTAATCAGGTTGGGTTCTGAACATTTTCTTCTTCAGTTNACTGTGTGTGACCCCAGAGACGGTAGCCCACCAGGCTCTGCCGTCTCTGGGATCTCCAGGCAAGAACACTGGAGTGGGTTGCCATTTCCTTCTCCAGTGTGTGAAAATGAAAAGTGAAAGTGAAGTCGCTCAGTAGTGTCTGACTCTTAGCGACCCCATGGATTGCAACCTACCAGGCTCCTCTGTCCATGGGATTCTCCAGGCAAGAGTACTGGAGTGGGCTGCCACTGCCTTCTCCGAATTGGAACTCTAAATACCATTAATTAATATGTATTGTCTACCATGGCACTGTTCTAAGCAGTTTGCACATTTTATTTTCCTCATAAAAATGTCATAGCATAAGACCACCACACTCATACTTCCTCTTTTAAATAATTACATTAGGAAGTATGGTATAGGTAAAAACATTCCAGACCTCAGTATTATACAAAGCACAGTTCAAATTTTGGCTCAACTATTTACTCTTTCAGGACCTTCATAGTTACTTCACGCATCAAGTAGTTATAAAAAATGTCTACTTAGAGCTGTCTGAGTGAAGATCAAATGAGATCCCACAATGCTTAGTGCAAAGTCAGGGCTCAACAATACTATACCTCTGCATGTTGACAAACTAAGTGACAAAAGCCACAAAAATTACGGGGGAAAAAAAATTTCAAATGCAATTGTTTATTTCAACCACTACTTACAACAAGGAGCAGACGCATGAATACCTGCACAATTTAAGTTCATGAAAGTCTACAAATAAATGTATTATCTTACAAAATAATAATCTATGAGAGTATATAAAAAATGACTGAGCCAACATTGTTTTACTTCTGATACTTTCATTAACTTCAACTTAGCTATTCCCTTTCAGAATATAAAATTAAAAGTTGGCAAGCTTTTTATAAAAAGATGTGTGATTCTGTTAATCAGGTTGGGTTCTGAACATTTTCTTCTTCAGTTCAGTTGTTTTCGCATCTATTTTAGCATGGCAGTCCTCTGTTGCCTTTTCAATGCCCTCGTGGTATTTCTCCAAAGCAGCTTTCAAGCTGAGAAATATTTCCTAAGTAGAAAATGAAATACAATAAGGATTATTCCATGCAATGACCAAAACTAAAAGTGAGTTATAAGAATTCCAACAGTCTCATTCATATTTATTCATAATATTTTAAAGCCTAAATTATCTTATGCACAAGCACATACAGACACATGTGTGCCTACTCTTATTAAGCCACACTGATGCATCAAAAAGTCAGCTACTTAGAAAGAACAAAGCAGAGTCATTAACAATGGCTTGAATTCTAAAACATTAAGGACATATTTTTAATAACCAAAGAAAAGTTTTTACTTTGGAGCTTTTCATGTTTACCAGGCAAATACCTAGATTTCTGTAAACAGTTATAACCTCTGCATTTGACTCTGATCATCATTTAAATTACATGTAAACAGGTTTTTTTTTGTTTGTTTGTTTTTTGTTTTTTTTTGTAAACAGGTTTAATAAGATCTACAGGACTGAAAAATATACCAATAACTTTGTTTTAATAAACTGATCGGGCAGTCCTACTATAAGCAATAATGAGTTTTCATATAAACCTATATGGGTATGTTAAGAATTAAGAAAAAACTACAACACAATTTTTATAGACTGAATAAAATAATAAACCAATTAGTCTGTATGCATTATTTTTATCTCATGCTTATCAAATGCAATTTTAATCCATTTATTATTGAGTTTTCTGGAGTTATATTGAGTTTTCACCCCACTCCAATACTCCTGCCTGGAAAATCCCATGGACAGATGAGCCTGGAAGACTGCAGTTGATGGAGTTGCTGAGGGTCGGACACTACTGAGAGACTTCACTTTCACTTTTCACTTTCAGGCATTGGAGAAGGAAATGGCAATCCACTCCAGTTTTCTTGCCTGGAGAATCCCAGGGACGGCAGAGCCTTGTGGGCTGCCGTCTATGGGGTCACACAGAGTCGGATATGACTGAAGTGACTTAGCAGCAGCATTGATTTTTCTTACACAAAATAATTCTCAAATCTTGACACAAGAAAAAATAGTATCCTGAAAGATTATAAAAGGTGTTCCACCACTGAAATAAAACAGCAGGCCTTTTCCAATGGAAGGAGAAAGCAATAAATGGGTATAATGGTTATAAATATTCTCAATTTTAACTGCTGCTCCCATTAAACTTTTCTTAAACCCATAGTATAGCTAGTACTTATCTTAGTTTAAATTCTAGTGTAGATACTATCTGATTTGGAGCGAATTATATAGACTATAATTAAATACAGTATGAATTCAAAATGTTTCAAAAAAGAACAACACTATTTCCAGAGACTGCTGCCTATGCAAGTTTGAGAACTATTGCTCTAGATTAAGTGAATATAAATAGATGGTGAAGGCTAAACACTTTCCTAAAATCTAAACATGGATTATTATTAAATCATAATACAAAAACAGAAGAGTGTACTTAGATTCCCAACATCTAATCAGACATAAAATTACTACAACTATGATGGAATATAAATCATTAGGGAAATAAATTAAAAATTTTTGATACCTTTATTTCTTAAAGCTTATAGGAATAATAAGTTGAATTAGTTGCTAGCTTATATAAACAGCACTTAAAAAATTGGCACAATCAGCAGCTACAGATCAATTTAATTTCATGGTTCTATACAGAAATATGTATTTATTCATATTAAAAGCTGAATAAATTTGGTAGAAAGACATTACTCAGGAGAAACTATTAAAATGAAGTGTAGCTAAATAAAGATATATAATCTGTAAATATCTGAACCAACCATTTAGACACACTGAGAGGAACAATTTTCTCCTGAGGACAACTATGTTCTCAAGGAGGAACCAAATCTAGCAGGTAGAGCCACAGTGAACAGAAGCAGATGAACGTCTGCAGTTCTAAGCCAGTCCTCCCAGGATGGTAACAGCAATCGATCAGATCCCTCACAAAAGCTGCGTATTTCAGTTTCCAATTAAACTCTGTATCCAAGTGGAATTTTATATTAACTTGCATAATAAGTAAGTCTTACTGTAATGGCTTGGCTGAAGTTAAATACTTTTCAACTCAAACTTAAGTTCTACAGTGTCTAACATGAAAACCACTAGGAACATGTGATTACTTAAATTTACATTTAAACAGCTGCATGCTGCTTAGCTGCGCTAGCCACACTTCAAATGCACTGTAGCTACAAAACCTAATGGCTACCATACTCAGTAGTACAAAACATTCCCAGCAGTAAGTTCTATTGGACAGCATTGGTCTAGGTAATTATCTCACTTTCCAAATCAGAGATATCAGGATTATATAATATCTATGGAGTTTTACAGCCAATATAGCCATTTATCCACCAAATATGTACTAACTTATCAACCAACATATTACTGAGTGCCTCCTACAACAGCACTGTCAGCAGTATAACAGTAAAAATGGGACATGCAGTTATGCTTTCTACCGTATGAAACATACAATCCAGACTAGTTTGGATACTCAGCCCTTGAAATATAGCTAGTATAAACCAGGAACTAAACTTTAAATTTTATTTCATTTAAATTAATTTAAATGTAAGTGTAAACAACCACATGTTGCTAGTAGCTATGGACAGCACAGATCAGAATAGACTAATAATGCTATAGTATGTGAGGAGAGAAATCAACGATATCTGAAAGGAGCCACAGAAAGTTATATGAAGAATATATTTTTCATTACAATGAAAACGATTAGCTTAGATATAAAACTTTAATAATCCTAGAAGGTAGGGATCATGGCTTCTTTGTTCACACTTATTCTCTGAATCAAATATAAAGGCTACTACCTAGTAGATCCCTTTCATGGCTCATAGCTTTGTCATAACAAAGAGGCTTAAGTAACTCAAAGATATTATGAGACATGCTATGCAGGACCAACCAAGATGGATGGGTCATAGTGAAGAGTTCTGACAAAACGTAGTTCAATGGAGAAGGAAATAGCAGTCCACTCCAGTATTCCTGCCTGGAGAACACCATGCACACTATGAAAAAGTAAAAAGATACTATGCCAGAAGATGAGTGCCCCAGGTCGCAAGGCACCCAGCATGCTACCGAGTAGTAGAGAACAGTTACTCATAGCACCAGAAAGAATTAGGCAGCTGGGCCAAAGCAGAAAAAATGCTCCCTTATGGATAAGTCCGGTAGTGAAAGTAAAGTCCAAGGCTGTATACTGTCATCCTGTCTATTTAACTTATATGCAGATAACATCAGATGAAATGCTGAGCTGGATGAATCATAAGCTGGAATAAAGACTGCCAGAGAAGAGGGTGAGATGTATGGAAAGAGTAACATGGAAACTTACATTATCATATGTAAAATAGATAGCCAAGGGGAATTTGCTGTATGGCTCAGGAAACTCGAACAGGGCTCTGTACCAACCTAGAGGGGTGGGATGGAAAGGGAGATGGGAGGGAGCTTCAAAAGGGAGGGAGTTTATGTATACCTATGGCTGATTCATGTTGAAGTTTGACAGAAAACTACCTAATTCTGTAAAGCAATTATTCTTCAATTAAAAAAAAAATGCTGTTGGGAGAAATATCAACAACCTCAGACATAAAGAACAATACTGCACAGGAACCTGGAATGTCAGGTTCATGGAAAGTAAATTGGATGTGGTCAAGTAGGAGATGGCAAGAGTGAACATCAACATCTTAGGTATTAGGGAACTAAAAATGGACAGAATAGGCAAATTCAATTCAGATGATCATTATATCTACTACTTGGACAAGAATTCCTTAGCGAAATGTAGTAGTAGCCTTCCTAGTTAACAAAAGAATCCGAAATGGAGTACTTGGGTACAATCTCAAAAATGACAGAACAATCCTGGTTTGTTTCCAAGGCAAACCATTCAATATCACAGTAATCCAAGTCTATGCTCCAACCACTAATGCAGAAAAAGCTAAAGCTGACTGGTTCTATGAGATCTACAACACTTTCTAGAACTAAAAAAAGACATCCCTTTTCAACATAGGGTATTAGATTGGAAGTAGGAAGTCAAGAGATATCCAGAATAACACGCAAGTTTGGCCTTGAGTACAAAATGAAGCAGGACAAAGGCTAACAGAGTTTTACCAAAGAAGGCACTGCTCATAGCAAATACCCTCTTCCAACAACACAAGAGACAACGCTACACATACACATCACCAGATGGTCAATACTAAAATCAGATTGATTATGTTATTTGCAGCCAAAGATGGAGAAGCTCTATACAGTCAGTAAAAAACCAACCAACCAACCAACCAAACAAAAAAACTCAGAGCTGACTATGGCTCATTATTAAAAAATTCAGGCTTAAATTGGAGAAAAGTAGGTAAAACAACTAGGCCATTCAGGTATGACCTAAATCAAATTCCTTATAATACAGCAGAGGTCATGAAAAGATTTCATGGATTACATCTGGTAGACAGAGTGTCTGAAGAACTATGGACAGAAGTTCCTAACAGTGTACAGGAGGCAGTGACCAAAGCCAACCNGATGGCAAGAGTGAACATCAACATCTTAGGTATTAGGGAACTAAAAATGGACAGAATAGGCAAATTCAATTCAGATGATCATTATATCTACTACTTGGACAAGAATTCCTTAGCGAAATGTAGTAGTAGCCTTCCTAGTTAACAAAAGAATCCGAAATGGAGTACTTGGGTACAATCTCAAAAATGACAGAACAATCCTGGTTTGTTTCCAAGGCAAACCATTCAATATCACAGTAATCCAAGTCTATGCTCCAACCACTAATGCAGAAAAAGCTAAAGCTGACTGGTTCTATGAGACCTACAACACTTTCTAGAACTAAAAAAAGACATCCCTTTTCAACATAGGGTATTAGATTGGAAGTAGGAAGTCAAGAGATATCCAGAATAACACGCAAGTTTGGCCTTGAGTACAAAATGAAGCAGGACAAAGGCTAACAGAGTTTTACCAAAGAAGGCACTGCTCATAGCAAATACCCTCTTCCAACAACACAAGAGACAACGCTACATATAGACATCACCAGATGGTCAATACTAAAATCAGATTGATTATGTTATTTGCAGCCAAAGATGGAGAAGCTCTATACAGTCAGTAAAAAACCAACCAACCAACCAACCAACCAAACAAAAAAACTCAGAGCTGACTATGGCTCATTATTAAAAAATTCAGGCTTAAATTGGAGAAAAGTAGGTAAAACAACTAGGCCATTCAGGTATGACCTAAATCAAATTCCTTATAATACAGCAGAGGTCATGAAAAGATTTCATGGATTACATCTGGTAGACAGAGTGTCTGAAGAACTATGGACAGAAGTTCCTAACAGTGTACAGGAGGCAGTGACCAAAGCCAACCCAAAGAAAAAGAAATGCAAGAAGGAAAAGTGGTTGTCTGATGAAGCTCTAAAAATAGCTGAGGCAAGAAGAGAAGAGAAAGGGAAAAATATACCCAACTGAATACAGAGTTCCAGAGAATAGCAAGAAGAGATAAGAAGGCCTTCTTAAATAAGCAAAGTAAAGAAATATAGGAAAATGATAGAATGGGAAAGACTAAGGGAGCTCTTCAGGAACATTTCATGGAAGTTCAGTTCAGTTCAGTCACTCAGTTATGTCCGACTCTTTACAACCCCATGAATCTCAGCACACCAGGCCTCCCTGTCCATCACCACCTCCCAGAATTCACTCAAACTCACATCCATTGAGTCAGTGATGCCATCCAGCCATTTCATCCTCTGTCATCCCCTTCTTCTCCTGCCCCCAATCCTTCCCAGCATCAGAGTCTTTTCCAATGAGTCAACTCTTTGNACTTCGGCTTCATTTGACTTTGTGGATCACAACAAGCTGTTGATAATTCTTAGAAATGAAAATACCAGATATCCTCACCTGGCTCCTGAGAAAGCTTTCCGCAGGTCAAGAAGCAATAGTTAAAACCAGACATGAAACAACTGACTGGTTCAAAATTACTCAAGTTAAGGTTGTATATTGTCATCTTGCTTATTTAACTTATATGCAGATAACATCATGAAAAATGCTGAGCTGAACGAATCACAAGCTGGAATAAAGACTGCCAGGAGAATATCAACAACCTCGGACATGAAGATGATACCACTCTAATGGCAGAATGTGAAGAGGAACTAAAGAGCCTCTTGACAAAGGAGGAGAACAAAAAAGCTGACTTGAAAATCAACATCAAAAAAACTAAGATCATGGCATCTGGTCCCATCACTTTATGGCAAATAGAAGGGGAAAAGGTGGAAGCAGCAACAAATTTTATTTTCTTGGGCTTCAANCAAAAAAGCTGACTTGAAAATCAACATCAAAAAAACTAAGATCATGGCATCCGGTCCCATCACTTTATGGCAAATAGAAGGGGAAAAGGTGGAAGCAGCAACAAATTTTATTTTCTTGGGCTTCAAAATCACTGTAAATGGTGAATGCAGCCATGAAATTAAGACACTTGCTCCTTGGAAGAAAGCTATGACAAACTAAACAGCAAATTAAAATGCAGAGATATCACTTGGCTGACAAAGATCTGCCTAGTCAAAGCTATGGTTTTTCCAGTAGCCATGTATGGATGTGAGAGGTGGACTATAAGGAAGGCAAAGTGCTAAAGAACTGATGCATTCAAATTGTGGTGATGGAGAAGACTTGAGAGTCCACTGGACTGCCAGGAGATCAAACCAGTCAATTCTAAAGAAAATCAACCCTGAAAATTCACTGGAACAACTGAAACTGCAGCTCCAACAGTTTGGCCACGTGATGCAAAGAGCTGACTCATTGGAAAGGACTCTGATCCTGGGAAAGATTCAAGGCAAAAGAAGAAGCCAGCAGCAGAAGATACGATGGTTAGACGGCATCTCCAATTCAATGGACATGAATTTAAGGAAACTCCGGGAGATATGGGGCTTCTCTGGTGGCTCAGATGGTAAAGAATCCACCTGCAATGCAGGAGACCCAGGTTTGATCCCTGGTCAGGAAGATTCCCCAGAGAAGGGAATGACTACCCACTCCAGTACTCTTGTCTAGAGAAGTTCATGGACAGAGGAGCCTGGTGAGCTATAGTCCATAGGGCCGCAAAGAGTCAGACATGATTTAATAACTGAACAACAACAATCTTGTAGGTATTTAGACCATTTGCTGAATGGTTAGCTAAATGTAGGAATAACTACAGGAAAACAGGGAATTTGGGTTTTAAACAAGAAAGTGTAGCAATAAGATTGATATTTTAACAGGAATAATTTGGCCATACTTAGGATTCAGGGCAGATTTGATGCAGGAGAATCTTAAGGAATAAATTTAGCAAGTTTTTGCTGCAATTCATGAATATTAGAAAATTATGTAATATAAATATGATTAGAAAACAGTTATAAATAGTTATCAATGAGTTTTTACAAGCCATGACATTAACTTGGTGACTGTTTGGATATCAGGATTATCTAAAGAAAATCCAAAACTGCAACTCTTTGTGATATGTTGAAAATATGATGCCATTGAAGAATATGAGAAAACTAAATGAAAAAGAGAGGGAAAGGGAAGGGGAAGGAGACACAGGCAGAGGGGGAAGAAAGTGAGGGTGAGGAAGAGGAAAGCCATTGAAAGATGTTAGATTTCATAAATGTTATTTTGTAATGATAAGCTTATCCACTGAAAATATCCATCAGGCAGCTAAAATAAGGAGTAGAGTTGAGGTGGACAGAATAGAAAAAACAGATTTTTGAAAGCTTTATAAATAAAGATGACAACTGAAGCTAGAAGTGATAAAATATCTATGGAAAAGAATATTTAATGAAAAAGAAGGATCATTAGGATCCAACAAAATTATAAAAAGAAAAATTTGGCAATTTTAACACATCCTTCTTTCCTTTTCATGAAAGATGATTATAAAGTAAGCTAAAGGGTTTTTCTTTTTGACAAAATGTGTCTGAATATCATCACAGGACTTAGAGACTGTCCCAAGCTATTTTGAAACAAATGGATATGACAATGTCATCTGGGTAAAGGTAGAACAACATAACAAGTTGAACAACTAACTGCATCGAAAGTTTTGCTGCTGCTAAAAATTAAACTTGATCTTATGCTTCATTTAACAAAACCATTGTGCTCTGTGGTTGGTGACACCATTACTTGGAAGACTACGTTCAGTACTGAACTCTACATATTAAGTAGAATAAAAAAAGCAGGAAACAGAGCAGAGGGCAGTAAACAGAATGGAAATTAAACTATATAGAGTGGCTGAAAAACGAGCACTAATTAGCCTGATGAGAAGGCTGAAAGAACCCACGATCTTTATACTCAAATACCTTAAGCTCAATATTATTAAGTAGAAGAGGGTACAGATTTGTTCCAGAGAGATGATCTTAGTCCACTAGAGTACAGAAATGAAAAACTTTAAACTCAAAACAAGAGGTAACATTTTAATAACTAAAGCTGTCCTAGTAGAACAGCTTGCCTGGTGATGAGCTTTGTAATACTGAAACAATGAAGCAGAATACATCAGTGGTTCTCAAGAGTTATGCTAAAAAATTTAGGTTCATGGGCCCCACTACTGATGGTTCTAATTCAATATATTTGGATGAGGGGTTGCTCATCTTTAATTTTTCTGAATTCTTTATTGTATTCTAATACACTGTTACTTCTAAGAAACAGCATGCTACAAATATTTATGGAAAGCATACTACAATATAAGGCACCATTCTAGGCATGATTTGGAATGACATACTAAGGTAAAAAATTTGATCACTATTGTTAAGAAACAAAATATTACTGGTGAGACACATAGGCACAAAACTAAAAGGAATTTAAAGCAGGCACAGGCACCTTTTATGATCACAGACAAAAGGTACTTACAATTGTAACTGGTTCATTAATTATATCTGACAGGGTGATAATAAATCTGCTCATACGATTTGGTTAAGAAGTAAGATTAAATAAAGTTTTTCTAACCCCCATTCCAGAGATAAACTGAGGGCCAAAGGATTGGCAAATATCCAGTTGAAGGAAAGTAGTTGGAATGTAAAAGAAAAGTAATTGGAGTGTAAAAAGAAAGAAAAAACTCAGGGCAGTGTACTGGGCAGAACACGGAAGAGGAAACCCAACTATTTTTTTTCTTTCTTTCATTTCTTTCTTTCCTTCCTTTTAAAGCAGCCCTGAGATAATTCTTGCTGTATAATATAAACTTACATGTGCACGTGCTAACAATTTAATGTTTCAGAGGATAAAGATTCCTGAGAACAGGTGAGGGGATTGTTTACTGTGATTCTTTTAGTATTAAGAATTCTTGCAAATTAAATGTAAAAGGTGAAAGGTAATGACAGCATGTTTAAATATCTTTCAGGTTTCAGAGGTTGTAGGATATCAATGTAGGCAAGATGAAGCAAAATGAAAAAAAAAGAGGCCAAGGGATTTTACATGATAAAGGGCTATTTTTAGTGACTCCTGGTAGAGCAGTTTGGGAGCATCTTGAGGCTACAGGACAAACTGTAAAGGTTACAGAGAGAATGATAATGTGATAAACAGAGTAGGAATAGATGACTTCTTTGGGTCTTTGGCAGTCAAGGAAAAAAAGAAGCAGGGAACATGTGTGGCGCTGTACTGATATTCTGGAAGATAAAAATGTAGAAGATGCCTGTCCACATTAAACTTGAGACTATCTATGAAACAATAAAATATACTTGAAATAGGCAAAGTAACTTGGTAATTGTGATAAAATTATCATTAAAAAATCTCAAAATACAGGAGCAGACCTAAGCTACTTTGTTTCAGGTAACAACTCAAATACATCTAAATTGATCCTAAGAAACACGTTTGAGATTCTTTTATAAGAAAAAAGATACAAAAAATTTTTGGAAGACTTTACTTTAAATCACCATCTAAGTTAATTTATCAAAAACATTCAGAAACTTTATGGAGCACCTATTCTTACTGCAAAGCACGACTCTAGGTGCTGACAGGGAAAAAAGGTGAGTAAGGAAAAGGTGTGAGGAGAGATACATGCAGACTATCCTAGGGTAATGGAAAAGATACTACAAATGGAAACAAAAGCAACAGACCTGAGGGGCCAATGTTTACAATGAAGAACTGCCAAAATCTTCAAAATGAGGGTGACATAATTTACATTTTAAACCCAGGAGATTATCTGAAATTATTTCTTATGAACATATACTCACTTGAGACTTCAGTTTCTCCCTTTCAGCAGCATCTTTTAGTTGTTGAATTCCAAATTTAATTTTTTGGATTTCTTGATTAATTGTGGTTACTCGCTCATAGACAGCACCTCTTTTTTCTTGAACTTTATTACAGTCTCTAAAGGAAAAGAGAGACAGGTGAAATTATAATTCCACTTAAGCATTTAAACAGTCAAACATTTAACTCTAATTTTGATTCCAAAGAGATTATTTGTATCAATATTTGGCTGCTGCTGCTGCTGCCACTAAATTGCTCCAGTCGTGTCTGACTCTGTGTGACCCCATAGATGGCAGCCCACTAGGCTCCCCTGTCCTTGGGACTGATGCTCCAGGCAAGAACACTGGAGTGGGTTGCCATTTCCTTCTCCAATGCATGAAAGTGAAAAGTGAAAATGAAGTCACTCAGTCTTGTCCGACTGTTCACCACCCCATGGACTGCAGCCTACCAGGCTTCTCCATCCATGGGATTTTCCAGGCAAGAGTACTGGAGTGCGGTGCCATTGCCTTCTCCACAATATTTGGCTGACACACCTACATCTCAAGATTTAAAAGCAAGCAGATGAGAATCACAAGGTGGTGCTATAATCAGGAAGAGTAAGCTCTTCCACACAAAGCTGTTATTTAAAAATGAGATTTTTAAGTCACCTCTCCCAGCTGCACTCACTCATGACTGTTGGTGGGAGTGTGAATTAATACAACTTTCCTGCAAGGCAAATGACAAATTAAAACCCTCAGGTTCTGCCCTTTTTCTTTATCTGCATGAGGAAGAGGAAAGGAAATCTTCAGACCATCCCAATATACCTTTGACAAACTGAAATAGGGTTATCTCATAGACATATCTGGGGCATTTATTCTAAAAACACATTTTTAAAACTGATGGGAAGAAGATTCTACCAATGAAACATCCAAACATACTAGCCAACAACCACGGTGACAAAATTCTTGCAAAGTACTTGGTACTTAAATAAAAATGGAAGACTTTTTCTCAAAATATGCTATAATGCTCTAGACTAGCTGAACAATAACATGAACTAGGATTTATTTTCAGAGCAGGCAATGGCACCCTACTCCAGCACTCTTGCCTGGAAAATCCCATGGATGGAAGAGCCTGGTAGGTTGCAGTCCATGGGGTCGCTAAGAGTCAGATACAACTGAACGACTTCACTTTCACTTTTCACTTTCATGCATTGGAGAAGGAAATGGCAACCCAGTCCAGTGTTCTTGCCTGGAGAATCCCAGGGACAGGGGAGCCTGGTGGGCTGCTGTCTCTGGGGTCGCACAGAGTTGGACACGACTGAATTGACTTAGCAGCAGTAGTAGCAGTTGATTTATTCTAATACAACTCTGGACAGGTGGCTCTGAAATGTACTGAAATAAGCAATAACACTGCTGCTGCTGCTGCTAAGTCGCTTCAGTCGTGTCCGACTCTGTGCGACCCCAGAGACGGCAGCCCACCAGGCTCCCCTGTCCCTAGGATTCTCCAGGCAAGAACACTGGACTGGGTTGCCATTTCCTTCTCCAATGCATGAAAGTGAAAAGTGAAAGTGAAGTCGTTCAGTTGTATCTGACTCTTAGCGACCCCATGGACTGCAACCTACCAGGCTCTTCCATCCATGGGATTTTCCAGGCAAGAGTGCTGGAGTAGGGTGCCATTGCCTTCTCTGAAAATAAATCCTAGTTCATGTTATTGTTCAGCTAGTCTAGAGCATTATAGCATATTTTGAGAAAAAGTCTTCCATTTTTATTTAAGTACCAAGTACTTTGCAAGAATTTTGTCACCGTGGTTGTTGGCTAGTATGTTTGGATGTTTCATTGGTAGAATCTTCTTCCCATCAGTTTTAAAAATGTGTTTTTAGAATAAATGCCCCAGATATGTCTATGAGATAACCCTATTTCAGTTTGTCAAAGGTATATTGGGATGGTCTGAAGATTTCCTTTCCTCTTCCTCATGCAGATAAAGAAAAAGGGCAGAACCTGAGGGTTTTAATTTGTCATTTGCCTTGCAGGAAAGTTGTATTAATTCACACTCCCACCAACAGTCATGAGTGAGTGCAGCTGGGAGAGGTGACTTAAAAATCTCATTTTTAAATAACAGCTTTGTGTGGAAGAGCTTACTCTTCCTGATTATAGCACCACCTTGTGATTCTCATCTGCTTGCTTTTAAATCTTGAGATGTAGGTGTGTCAGCCAAATATTGTGGAGAAGGCAATGGCACCGCACTCCAGTACTCTTGCCTGGAAAATCCCATGGATGGAGAAGCCTGGTAGGCTGCAGTCCATGGGGTGGTGAACAGTCGGACA
>SJYW01003154.1:52366-62428 GCA_006410735.1 Raphicerus campestris | reverse complement strand
CATTGGAGAAGGAAATGGCAACCCACTCCAGTGTTCTTGCCTGGAGAATCCTAGGGACAGGGGAGCCTGGTGGGCTGCCGTCTCTGGGGTCGCACAGAGTCGGACACGACTGAATTGACTTAGCAGCAGTAGTAGCAGTTGATTTATTCTAATACAACTCTGGACAGGTGGCTCTGAAATGTACTGAAATAAGCAATAACACTGCTGCTGCTGCTGCTAAGTCGCTTCAGTCGTGTCCGACTCTGTGCGACCCCAGAGACGGCAGCCCACCAGGCTCCCCTGTCCCTGGGATTCTCCAGGCAAGAACACTGGAGTGGGTTGCCATTTCCTTCTCCAATGTGTGAAAGTGAAAAGTGAAAGTGAAGTCGCACAGTCGTGTCCTACTCTTAGCGACCCCATGGACTGCAGCCTACCAGGCTCCTCCGTCCATGGGATTTTCCAGGCAAGAGTACTGGAGTGGGGTGCCATTGCCTTCTAACAAATTATGCAAAGGATTTAGAACTGTGATTATCAGGAAAATAAACTAAAAAACTAATATCTAGATGTGGCAGCATTATGAGTCACAACTAACTGCTTTAGTCACCCAAAGGTGGATTACCTTTTTGAAATTATAGGAGGTTTGGAATCTTAAGGAAAATAAAATGAATTAGGCTTTTCTAATTACTTTCTAATACATAAAGTTCATACTCAATTACTGTGCGTTTGTACTGCTTAACATCCTCATGCTTCTTATTTATTCTGAACTGTGCTGTGGCAAGTTTTTCCTTCTTCGCAATCATCAGTCTTTTAAAGGAGTTTTCTTCAGTCTTCAGTTTCTTCAATTCTGACTCATCACTCTCAATTTGGTCCTCCAAGTTCAGGCTCTATATTTGATGAGATATATTTAAAGTCAATACAACAAATTAGAATTTACAAAGGACTGTCTTTGAGGATGCGCTGTAATAAAATACAATTTCAAAATGTGATAAAACTGTTTAAGCACTGAAAGCCCAGCACAAGAGTGCAGACTCAACAAAAGACAACAGGAAGGCACGAGGGATACTGAGAAAGAATGTGACACCTAGAGAGGTGTGTTTATCACGTGATTTTATCAGCAAGGGCCAAAACAGAGGAACATATCAAGAACAGGCTAGGTTTCAGGGGGAAAGGGTCTGAATTAAAGGAGCAGGAATAAAGAGGAAAGGGTAGACCCTAGAAACAATTTAATGCAGTAGATCTCAATCTTCCCCTCCCCCCGCCTTTTTTTTTTCCTTCTGACTCTTGATGGGAGATAAAGGAAGTATATAATTGGGAAAGAATATCCCAGACAATCTCACCTTCCAGCCCCTTCTTCCCTGAAAAGAGAAATCTTTCATCAAAATCTATGTTAGTGATCCTGGGGACAGTCTGGATTGGCATGATAAAGTGAAAAGGAATTTCAAGTTTCTAGCCTGAGAAACTTTCAGAATGTTGGCATTAGCGGTCCATCATCACTCAGGGCAAGGTCTGTATCATGAACCTTAAGTCTCTTTATATATCCTAGCTACAGTGTTAGGCAGTAAGTTGGGACTTTATGCTTACTATCTAGAAGATCATTTCCAACTGTCAGAACAAGTATAAAATTCCATGACTTTTCCCCAAAATACACATGGCATTATGCTATGTTAATTAATTTATTATTCATTTGATCTGAAGGTAACAATGGATCTACTACTGCTATGTTTAAAAAGAACAGTGTTTTATTCCTGAGCATACATTGCCACATCTATTATACTGTAGAATGATCCTGCTTTATGGTAAGAAAGTAGCAATAGAAAGTAAAAGCAAATCCAAGGGACTACAGTAAACTATTACATAATAAAAAGGCATAAAAATTCCACACAATACAAACCTCCTTTAAGATAGTGGTTAATTTTTCTCTATTATCTGCAAGGTCCTGTATTTTCTTTTGATATAACTGCACTTCCAGCTGACATGAAGGCAGGCAGTCAACAGAGTCTCGATAGATTTCATATTTTTCCATTACTTCTTGCTTTGAAAGAAGAAAAAAAAAAAAACAAAAAAACACAGATACCGGTTTGACACTCTCCTTTATGAAACCGTAGTAATGTCAATTTGTTTGCTCTTAATTTCGGTATTTAATACTAAAAGCTTAAGAGCAAAGAACAATTAAGTTTCTAGGTCAATAACAAAGCAATATTACTGACATGTGTCTAAGCACATATAATTAGGCTTCCTAATTGTTAAATATCCTTGAACAAAGAAAACATACCATAATTTTACTAAACCACTCATTGAAGTACCTTACAAAGGTTATTCGTAATGATTTTAAAAGAGTTCATTTCTGCTAACACTCAAACTACTCCCAATTACTCCTGGGCAATTATATTACCAATTACTATCTTCCTATTCATTTGTATAACTATTATTACAAGTATTTCTTTCAAAAAGATTAATTCTTCTTCTAAAATTAGGAATTGAGCATATGTTTACCACAAGCACTGCAATAATACAAAGGCTTCTTTCCGAGTCTACCCCTTTTTCCTACTTTATTAACCAGTCAGATTTTGTCTTCAGTGAAATGTTTAAGCATAGCACTGCTCATTTTTCCATTAAGCTGTCTTTTTCCTACTAATACTCTTTTGTAAATACTCTTTTGTGTCTTTGCATATCATGGATATATAATCCCTTTACCTACCATATGCATTTTATATATATGTTTCACAGGTTTACTTTTTTCTGCAGCTTTTGGGTTTTCGATCTTAATTTTAAAATTCTATCCAAGATAATATCAATGTTCACCTAAAACTGTTAAATTTTCAATCCAATTAGAATTTATCTTTGTAAATGGTACAAGGTACAGACCCAATTTACTTTTCTTCTAGATGAACAGCCAATTGAATCACAATTGCTTATTAAATAAATAGACCTCAAATACTCAGATCTATTTCTAGGCTCTCACTACTGTTCTATTAATCTTTGTCTATTCTCATGTGATAATTCTCAATTATCAGAAATGACTTAAATAACAAATTCAGAAATAAACCAGAAACTTTTTTTCAGTTAATAGTTCTAAAACCTTTTCTCATAAAGGATGCTAAATTGTCTACCCACTTCCATCCCCTCCTAAACCTACCTCCCACTGTAGCTCATAATCTTTTTTACACACAAATCATACCATGTTCCAACATCCCCGACTCATAAATTAGCCAGTGGTGCTCTCCTGCTCTTATGGTGAAATCCAGCATCCTGAAAAATCTGCCCGTGGCCTATTTATCCATTATCTCACACCATTCTCCTTCTTATACAGCATACTGTCTTTTTTGAATATAACTTCCTCTCTCCTACTTACCTCATACAATTGGCACATGCTGTTCTCTTTGCCTTGAATGCTCTTCAGAGTATAAATTTACTAAGATAACCTCTGTTCATCCTTCAGATGTAAGCATAAATTTCTACTTCCTTCCCATCTTTACTTCTAACTTTCACAATACTAAACTAGAATACTCTCATTATGCTTTTTCTGAAGCACTTTATGCTATTTATTATTTATTTGTTTCTCTTTTTGGTACTTAAAAAAAAACACCGTTTTTAGAGCAGTTTTAGGTACACTGCAAAATTAAGCAGAAGGTACAGAATTCCCATATACTTCCTGCCTCCATATGTATATCCTATACTTTTTCACAGTATATAACTTAAAATTATATAACTGATTATAAAATTATGTAATTATATATAATTATATAATGTACAATTATATAACTATAATATATGTATAATTATATAATTACATAAATATATATAATTATAAATACATCAAATATAAATATAATAATATAACTATATTATGACTTAAAATTATATAACTGATTATAACACCATTCTCCCTTAAGATATAGTGACTAAGTCTTATGAAGACAAATCACTTCTGTTTTTGATCACCCAGGGCAAAAAATATTTGTTGCATAATTTAAAAAATATCTTGAAATTATACTTGCTTTCTTATAATCACTTTAGAGAAGAGCTAAAACTTAGAGACAAGGGCAAAAAGTCTAAGAGGGAGAGATGTATAGATAATTTGGAAATTAGAAAATTAACACATGATTAAACAAGAGTTGTTAAAAAATAAAAGAGGGGCAGAAAAGCATTAAAATAAAAAGAAAACTCACTCTGGAATTTTTAAGCTTCTGGACTGTATCTTTCATTTTTTCTTTANCCCTCTTGCAGCACTTGTCTCTTATACACATCTGAGATGTATAGATAATTTGGAAATTAGAAAATTAACACATGATTAAACAAGAGTTGTTAAAAAATAAAAGAGGGGCAGAAAAGCATTAAAATAAAAAGAAAACTCACTCTGGAATTTTTAAGCTTCTGGACTGTATCTTTCATTTTTTCTTTATAATTCTTAACTTTCTCTGGAGAATCCACAATTTTTGTTTTCAAATTCTCTTGTATTTCTTTCAAAGAAACCACTGACAATTTTAGTTCATTCTGTTGAAAAAACATTTAAATATATTAGATATAATAATAAAACTAGTGATTTGCCACTATAATAATGGAAAATAAAAAAGAAATTGGCTCTGTTTTTTTTGTAGTCAGAACAACAGATGTTCACATCTGTCTACAGGCCAGAGATCAGGCTCCCTTGTACAACATCATGTAGCTCTTACCCTCCTGTCCAGTGTCTTCTTCCACCAGCTTCCTACTATACCCTACAATCTGGTAATTCCAGTCTGCCTTATGTCTGGACAATTACAAGTGCTCTCTCTCTGATCTCGGAATACTGCCATTCGATTCCTGTACTGCAAATGAATTTCCATTGACCTCTGAAAATCCTGTTCCTACCTACTCTGTATTCTTTCTATAAACAGTATAATCATGTACATGATAATTATAATTATGTATGTAATATGTGTCTCTGAATTAACTGAGCAACCTGGGGTTATGAACAGTTGTTTTTGCTCTCCCACAACCCAAAGAAAGTAAGAGCACTGAGAAGGCACTCAGTATATATATGTTTACAACAGGAATGCATTATTGTATCACTTGTATAATTGGTCTAAATTATTTTTAACTGAAAAAAATTTTTAAAGTTCTCACTTTTTCTTCAACTAACTCAGAAGCCAAAACTGAATGTCTGAAACAGTATATTTGTTATTTTATTATTAGAATTTAGCATACCACCACGGTATCTACTCTTTTAATATCCTATGAAATTAAAGGTCATTTTCCTTAAATTAGCAGACTCTTTATCACCTTTAGTCCCTTCACAAAAACTCTAAAATTTGATATTATATATAATTACAAAGTGATTTTATTTTAATATAGATTTAAATGAGGCAGAGAAATGAATAAAATTGAACCATAGTCAATACTACTCTCATAAAAAAATCTGGCCATAAAAAGAGTGATTGAAAAATAAGGAATATTTATATTAAAGTAAGTTTTAGATAGTTATAAAATACAAGTATCAAAATAATAGGGAAATCATAAAAGTACAATGAGAAAATGGGATTAAAAAAATGAGGAATGAGATAGACCTTTCTATACATAGAATTAAACCCAAACGTAGAAGCCTGTCTATCAATTTTACTACATAAAAACATGAACCTTCTAATAGTAAAACATGATGAATTTGAAAGACAAATAGAGTTAAAACCCCTAACTCATGGAGGTTTAAAAAAAAAGTGAAATTAAAAAGGAACATAAACAGGTAATTCACAAAGTAAGAAATAATAACAAACCTCTAAATAAGGTGGTCTAAATCACTGAAAATCAAAAAAATCAAAATGAAGATGAGACAGTTACTCCTCTATAAGAATGACACAGATTAAAAAGAAAAGAAAAACATAAAAATATTCAATTTTGACAACAATGCAGAGAAAGGAATACTCTCATATTCTATACTGATATCTTTTTAGAAGTCAGTTTGGCAACGTGGGCTAAATTTAAGTGTAATTCTCTTTAGCCCCAAACTGTACATTTAGGAATCTACTAAGATAAAAAGCAGCCTGGTGGGCAAATATACATGTACATGTATAGGTGTGTAGCACACATATGCTATTGCTCAATAGCAAGAAGTTAGAAGCAATGTAAATGTCTATCAATAGGACACAGGATCAACATTAAGGTGCAGTTATCAAAATCATGGGGATCTATATAGATATGGTAATTATTTATACTATAAAGTGAAAAAAAGCAGGTTTGAGTCACATAGAGCATAATATCATTTATGTAAAATTACACATACATATGTATATTTGCTTAGAGAAATGTAATCTGTAACATGTATCTGATTGTGTGGTGAATTTGCAGGTGATTTTCACTTTTGTCATACATTTCTGTGTTTCTGTATTTTTAAAATAATAGTCATCTATTCTATTGCAAAAAGTTAAATTAGCTTCACTTAAAGGGAAGAGAGAGAGAAACATTTAATAATAACGCACAGTTAAAATACTCCTACACACAAGACTCAAACCTTAAATGCTAGTTAAATGAAAAGATGCTTACCAAACGCTTGGTTTTCTCTGAAATATCTGATTTCTTTTGTGAATTTCCCTCTTGCAGCACTATCTAGGGAAAAAAGCAAACAACTATTTTTCAGTGATTCAAACAGATTTAAATTTAGTCAATGCTTTTTCACAAAACAGAAGTCAGAAAATAGAGGAATTAAACAGGTTAGACCAGATATTCTCAAACTTTCTCTGTTCATTATTACCCTAACGCCATAAAAAACCCCTAACAAATCCCTTATTGGGTCATTAAATTCAAATAACTGAGTATTTATGTCCTAACAACTTAGTAGCCCCTTGAAAAAGTAATACATGCAAATTGAAAGAAAAATACTATTTTTATTTTATTCTTAAACAGCTACAACTACTTCCAAATTGGACGGGTATGGTATACTGTAAAAACTGAGTACTGAACACATCTTAGAGTCATGGGTCACAGGCAGTTATCATTTCCTATTGCGTGATAATATTCACACAGCACTTGCTTTTTATTATGGCAAAAGCCAAAAATCCAGGTTCAAAGGACATGAAAGGAAGGTAACATGAGTTCATGCTGAAACTGTGAACAGCCTTGAGCTAGATATTCAAGCAGTATATGACAGATGCTGAATGTTGTTTTCCTTTAAAATGTAAAACATCCTGAAGCACCCTTGAGGGCTTGCTGTAGCACCCAGGGTGCCTCAGTGCACAATTTAGAAACATTAGGATTAGATACAGAAAAAAATCTTAATTCTAGTCAACAAGATAGCATACCCTTGACACCATCAATAATTAAAATTCTGTTGACCTGGACAACAGAAATATATATTCATTGTAAGGTGAACAAATGGATGCAGCAATATATCCTATTTGTTTAGTAACTGAAAGTAATGTGCCGTTGGCCCCTCCATATCACAAATACAAAAAACTTTTGAAAAAGATTTAAGGTGTCTAACAATAGACACCGTTTTTATTTATTTATTTATCTATGCAAATATATATATTATTTGT
Organism: Raphicerus campestris; assembly: GCA_006410735.1. NCBI lineage: Eukaryota > Metazoa > Chordata > Mammalia > Artiodactyla > Bovidae > Raphicerus > Raphicerus campestris. The sequence goes on along the minus strand of SJYW01003154.1, from coordinate 54,944 downwards.
TTAATTGGAGGATAATTACTGTACAATATTGTGATGGTTTTTGCCATACAACAGTCTGCATCAGCCATAGGTATACGTGTGCCCCTCCATCCCAAACCATCCTCTCATTTCCCTTTCCACCCCATCCCTCCAAGCTGGATACCCGGGCACCGGGTTTGGGTGCCCTGCTTAGATACCGTTTTTTGACGAAACTCTTGATTCAGTGATTGCTGCAGCTCCTGAATATCATCTGAAAGCTGCTTGAACTCTGCCTGCTCTTCAACTGGAACAGAACTGAACACAGCAAAATAAATTAAAATAAGATGTATCAAGTTCTTAACCTAGAAAGTCCAAAGAAGGTCTCTGCTCTTCAACAACTTAAAGGAAAAAAACTACCTGCTTTCTTATTTCTGAATTCTCATCCTTCCACATGACAATAATTAAAATCCATGACCTGGACTCTACTATCCAGCAATAATAAAACTCAGATGAGCTCTTTAAATTTCTGCCACCAACCTATGTATGGACTCATCTGCACACACATCTACCCTAACTCCACTCCTACTTTTAGTGCTTGTTCCTTCTTTCTCTGGCTCTCACTTTCTCACTTCTCTCTACTGTATCATCCATTTGTTTTGTTCCACAAATCCTTCCTAAGAGCACTTTCACATGTTCTAGTCTCTTCCATATGAATGCTCTCAACTTTAGTTTTTGATATGTGATATGTGGTATAGAATTGTTACTTGAATTTTCATTTCCTTGACTGCTATTGAATTTAATGATTTTTACATATTTTTAATTAGTATTTGCACTTAATCCTCTGTAAATTCCTTGCCCATTTTTAAAATTATAGTTTCCCATCAGTTTGTAGTTCTTTATATTTTAGGAATACTACATGAGCATTATTAGAGATTGAAACACTTTGCTGCAAATTGTTGCAGATTTCACTTCCAGTTTGCCATTTCTCTTTTGACTTGGTTTATCATAAATATTGTTGTTGTTCAGTCATTAAGTAATGTCCAGCTCTTTGGGAGCCCCTGGACTGTAGAAAGCCAGGCTCCTCTGTTCTCTACTGTCTCTTGGAGTTTGCTCAAATTCACGTCCACTGAGTCCGTGATGCTAACCATCTCATTCTCTACCACCCCCTTCTCCTTTTGCTTCAATCTTTCCCAGCATCAGTCTTCCAATGAGTTGACTCTTTGCATCGTGTGACCAAAGTGTTAGAACTTAAGCTTCAGTCATTCCAATGAATATTGGGGGTTGATTTCCTTTAAGATTGACTCATTTGATCTCTTTGCAGTCCAAGGAACTCTCAAGAGTCTTCTCTAGTACCATAATTTGAAAGCATCAGTTCTTCGGTGCTCAGCCTTCTTTATAGACCAACTCTCACATTCATACATGACTACTGGAAAAAATACAGCTTTGACTTTACAAACATTTCTCAGCAAAGTGATGTCTCTGCTTTTTAACACTCTATCTAGTTTGTCATAGCTTTCCTTCTAAGAAACAAACATCTTTTAATTTCATGGCTACAGTCACCATCCACAGTGATTTTGGAGCCCAAGAAAATAAAGTCTGTCACTGCTTCCACTTTTCCCTTTCTATTTGAAATCAAGTGATGGAGTCAGATTCCTTGATCTGGTTTAAGTGCTGAGTTTTAAACCAGCTTTTTCACTCTCCTCTTTCACCCTTGTCAACAGGCTCTTTAGTTCTTCTTCACTTTCTGCCATTATAGTCACATTACCTGCATATCTGAGGTTGTTGAGATTTGAACACTGTACAAATATGCCATCTTAAATTTTATTATTGGCCTCCTGCTGCTACTGCTGCTAAGTCGCTTCAGTCGTGTCTGACTCTGTGTTGACCCCACAGACGGCAGCCCACCAGGCTCCCCCATCCCTGGGATTCTCCAGGCAAGAACACTGGAGTGGGTTGCCATTTCCTTCTCCAATGCATGAAAGTGAAAAGTGAAAGTGAAGTCGCTCAGTCATGTCCAACTCTTTGCGACCCCATGGACTGCAGCCCACCAGGCTCCTCCATCCATGGGAGTTTCCAGGCAAGAGCACTGGAGTGGGGGTGCCATTGCCTTCTCCACTGCCCTCCTACTCTCAGTCTTTTCAGTTTACTGCTGTCTCTAACTTCCCTGGCGGCTCAGACAGTAAAGCATCTGCCTACAATGCGGGAGACACAGGTTTGATCCCTGGGTCGGGAAGATCCCCTGGAAAAGGAAATGGGCTGTCTCTAAAGGCAATTTATGTCAGAGCAGGCTAAAAACAAAGTTTTTAACTGAAACAGAAAAACCCAGAACATCAACATATTAGAAGGGATAAAAAAATCCTTTTGTTCAAAATCAATATATATAAAGCCAAGAAATTATAACCCTTGAATGATTTCTTCTCCTATCTGACCTTTAAGTCAAAACAAAACAAACCAAACAGTAAAGTTCCACTGAAGGAATAAAAATTTTAAAGAATTAACTGATCTGAAGGAAGAAAGAGAATCCTGTCAGTTACTGCTTACACATAAGATAAATACCACTAGATATAATTTAGGAGAGTTAGTTAATGGCTCTAAACATGTCTGGCTAATGTGCTAACAA
>SJYW01003154.1:23382-50913 GCA_006410735.1 Raphicerus campestris | reverse complement strand
GACCAACTCTCACATTCATACATGACTACTGGAAAAAATACAGCTTTGACTTTACAAACATTTCTCAGCAAAGTGATGTCTCTGCTTTTTAACACTCTATCTAGTTTGTCATAGCTTTCCTTCTAAGAAACAAACATCTTTTAATTTCATGGCTACAGTCACCATCCACAGTGATTTTGGAGCCCAAGAAAATAAAGTCTGTCACTGCTTCCACTTTTCCCTTTCTATTTGAAATCAAGTGATGGAGTCAGATTCCTTGATCTGGTTTAAGTGCTGAGTTTTAACCAGCTTTTTCACTCTCCTCTTTCACCCTTGTCAACAGGCTCTTTAGTTCTTCTTCACTTTCTGCCATTATAGTCACATTACCTGCATATCTGAGGTTGTTGAGATTTGAACACTGTACAAATATGCCATCTTAAATTTTATTATTGGCCTCCTGCTGCTACTGCTGCTAAGTCGCTTCAGTCGTGTCTGACTCTGTGTTGACCCCACAGACGGCAGCCCACCAGGCTCCCCCATCCCTGGGATTCTCCAGGCAAGAACACTGGAGTGGGTTGCCATTTCCTTCTCCAATGCATGAAAGTGAAAAGTGAAAGTGAAGTCGCTCAGTCATGTCCAACTCTTTGCGACCCCATGGACTGCAGCCCACCAGGCTCCTCCATCCATGGGAGTTTCCAGGCAAGAGCACTGGAGTGGGGGTGCCATTGCCTTCTCCACTGCCCTCCTACTCTCAGTCTTTTCAGTTTACTGCTGTCTCTAACTTCCCTGGCGGCTCAGACAGTAAAGCATCTGCCTACAATGCGGGAGACACAGGTTTGATCCCTGGGTCGGGAAGATCCCCTGGAAAAGGAAATGGGCTGTCTCTAAAGGCAATTTATGTCAGAGCAGGCTAAAAACAAAGTTTTTAACTGAAACAGAAAAACCCAGAACATCAACATATTAGAAGGGATAAAAAAATCCTTTTGTTCAAAATCAATATATATAAAGCCAAGAAATTATAACCCTTGAATGATTTCTTCTCCTATCTGACCTTTAAGTCAAAACAAAACAAACCAAACAGTAAAGTTCCACTGAAGGAATAAAAATTTTAAAGAATTAACTGATCTGAAGGAAGAAAGAGAATCCTGTCAGTTACTGCTTACACATAAGATAAATACCACTAGATATAATTTAGGAGAGTTAGTTAATGGCTCTAAACATGTCTGGCTAATGTGCTAACAACCAAAAAAGAAATAAAAGAATACACTATGTGTATATTAAGAGTTAAAGGAAGCATACCCTAGTTTTTCTTCTTCAAAAAAGGTCAACTTAAATACTCTATTTAGTAAGGAAGATAAAAGAGATGAAGTAGACTGTAGATTGTAAAATACTCTTTACCTTCATTTTGTCTTTTGAAATTGCATTTTATTTTTAAATTTCCTACTTACTCAAGTCTCTCCAACTTCATTAATGCCTCCTGGTGTGCAGTATTTAACTGCTGCATTTTGTCCACAGAAGATTTCTATTAAAGCAATTTTAACAATTTAATATTAACATTTTTCAACATAATCAGTGATGTGTTTAAAAAATATCTACCAGTACTTGCACACTCTACAACTTTCACCATGAGAATCAAGAAATTTAAGAAAGAATTAGGCACCTATGACAAATGAGTTAGGAATTTCTTTACTTATTCAAAATACAATGTTGAGTTCTTATTAACACAGTTAAATCACGGTGTGGGGTACCAGAAATAACTCCCAAGAAGATTAACTTGTAGTCTCTGGACTTATGTAGTTCAGTCTCTTTAATGAGTCAGAAAAATAAGTATAAAACTATACAACTTGTCATAGGACTGAATATAATGACATTCAACCCAACTTGGGTAATGTTTGGGAAGGAGTATCACAGAGGGTTCACAGAAATGATAGAACTCTGAGCCATATCTTAAAAAAAATGAGAAATTAGCCAAGCAAAATTGTGTGTTGGCACATACATCTGTATGCTTTGGAGAGTATTTGATGTTTAGGCTGATCATGATTTGTACAAGGAAATATTTATCTACGTAGCTCACTTGTTTAAGTACTAATTCTCTGGTGTTACCCACGTGCTTTTCTAAAAGTATGGTACCCCAAACTGAGGGCAGATGGGAACAAAGCACACCGATGACCCAAAATCTTTCCAAATTCTCTAAATTGTTGGTAAAAGGAGTTTAAAGTGATTTACTTGATTCTTATAATGCAATGCTGAGCAAGCAGACGAACAGAACTAAACACCTAATTAGGCCATTATTTAGAAAGCAAATATAAACTTCAAATTTCTCAATTATTTAAAGAACATTACACTATATATTAAACTCTAAAGAAAAAGAATTGAATTATCACTACTGTCTTCCCCTCCATTTCCTAATAAAGGAAAAGGAGTCTCTGGTACAAAATTTAAATAAAAAACCCAGCCTCTCCCTAATGATATTAAATATAAAAGAAAATCTCATTCTAAGATAAGCTTACTAAATTTGAAATTTCATATAAATGTAATATGTAAATTTGATTCTAATGGCCATAAAAAATTAGTTATCTGTAACAATCATTTCAAGATATACTATTGGTATATAAATGATGTTACTGAACTGGTATATGGTCCCACAAATATATTTGAATCTTACATATTGCCAAAGAAATTCCATATATGTCTCACGGCATGCTTCTCGGAAGTGAATAAAGTTGATAATGCCACTTAAAAACCGAGTTGTCCGTTTTGCCTCTAAAAATAGAAAGCAAGCCTCCTTAAATAAATCTTTGAAACAATATAAGTGAAAATTTATTTTCTCCCACCATATATTCTGCTTATAGTATACAAAAAAAGTATTTGTATGCTAATTAACCAAAGTACAGAATATCTGCTTTAACTTAATGATCACAATTATCTTAATTTTAAAAAACCCCCAAAAAACAAAAAGCATTTTTGGCCACGAGAAAACAGAGACCAGATATACTATCCCATCCTAAACAACCAGAAAAGCAGATAAAAAAAATAAAATAACAAGTTGTAGACACTGCTGCTGCTGCTAAGTTGCTTCAGTCGTGTCCAACTCTGTGTGACCCCATAGACGGCAGCCCACCAGGCTCCCCCGATCCTGGGATTCTCCAGGCAAGAACACTGGAGTGGGTTGCTATTTCCTTCTCCAGTGCATGAAAGTGAAAGGTGAAAGTGAAGTCGCTCAGTCGTATCCAACTCTTCAAGACCCCATGGACTGCAAACCACCAGGCTCCTCTGTCCATGGGATTTTCCAAGCAAGAGTACTGGAGTAGGGTGCCATTGCCTTCTCAGTGTAGACACTGAACTGTAAGTAATATACAATAGCAATTTTCAAGAAAGGTAAATGAGGTGAACCCTACTAATGCACTAGCCTACCACTTGAGTGAATTTTTAGGCTATATCTTGGGGGAGATCACAAACAGAACTCTTAGGTATTGCTGAGACATGAAGACAGAATTTAGGGTTTGGAGAGAACCAAAAAATTAGGATTTTTAGAGTTTAAAGAGGCCAAGGAATTTAGAATATATAAAAACTCTATCTTCTTGACTTAGTCTTCATGAATATAATCTATGAATACATTCTGTTTGTTCAGGAAGGTTCAGAAAAGCAATAGCATTTTAAGGACAGAAAGCCGAGACCCAAATCAAACTTTTACAGTTGAAAAATAAAATATCTGAGATAAAAAATACAATAGATAGGATTGATGGCAGATTATATCTACAGATGAAAGGATTAATGAAACTGAAAATATAGGAATAAAAGCTATCTAAAATGAAAGCCAGAGAAAAAAATGAAGAGTATTTAGGAACTTAAGGACACTATCAAGCAGCATAATAAATGTATAATTAGAGTCCTACAAAAAGGAACAGTAGAAAAAACTTTTATAGAATAGCTAAATATTTTCCAGACTTGATAGAAACTATAAACATATCCAGGCTTCCCTGGTGGCTCAGATGGTAAAGAATCTGCCTGCAATGCAGGAGATGTGGGTTCAATCCGTGGGTCAGGAAGATCCCCTGGAGGGGGAAATAGCAAGCCACTCCACTATTCTTGCCAGGAGAATTCCATGGCCAGAGGAGCCTGGAGGGCTACAGTCCATGAGGCCACAGAGAGTTGGACACGACTGAGTGACTAACACACACATAAACATATCCAAGGAACTATAAACATGCCTAAGGAAGGGGGGCAAAATAAAATCTTCAAAGGCACATGATAATCAAACTGCTGAAAACTTGTGATAAAGAGAAAGTCTTATTAAAAACAGCCAGACATGAGGAGAATCAAGAGAGAATAATTCCGGGCTCAGTAAGCAGTTAGTCTGGATTATTAACTTCCATGAAAAAATAGCTGTTCACACCTTGGACTCACATGACACAGGGAATTGGAGCTGAGGTCCCTAAAAGATGTGGGACTCTAGAACGGCTACATCCTTAGTGAAATGGTAGGTTAAGGGGAAAAAAATGTAGGGAAATGACAAAGTTAGTAGTGTTTCTGCATCGTCTCTGTGAGGAAATAATCTCCTCTGAGAACTCTTAAATCGTGGACCCATTGCCATAAGGATTTTTATTTTAAACTATATATTTGATCTAAGAACTATCAAAATTAGGCATTTAGAAAAATTGGTCTTTGACCAATGATAATCCTGAAATAACTTCCAAAAAGAAAAGATATCTCAGAAGGGATGCGGCCTCAATTCCCGAAGCCAGAGTGTCACAGGACTACTCTGTTCAAGATAAAATTAAATTTATAATCACGAATGCATGTGTGTGTGTGTGTGTGTGTCAAGTACAGGGAGGATATAGAGGAATTGAAACTATCACACAAACATCTATAATAAAGGTCATGGCATGCAGCTAAAGCAAGGCTAGAGGGAAATTTATAGCACTAAACATCTATGTTAGGAAAGAAGAAAGGTCTCAATTGATGGCCTCAGCTTCTATCTTTAAAAGACTGGAGGAAAAAAAAAAAGAAAAGAAAACTCAAAGTAAGCATGAAAAAAGAAGGAATAACAATGAGCACAAGAACCAATAAAACAAATAAAATACCTAAAAATTAGTGAAGACAAAAAGCTGGTTCTTTCAAAAGATCAGCAAAATTGATAAACTTCTAGCCAGACTGATCAGGGAAAAGTAAATGAATGCAGAAACAAATTATTAATGTCAAAATGAGAGAGGAACATCACTGCTGATCCCAAAGACTGCTCAATGATACAGGAAAAATATGAGCAACGTTATGCTAATAAATCTGCCCATTTAAAGTAAATAGATAAACTCTCTGAAAAAGGTAACCTACAAAGCTCGCTTAGTAGCTCTGGAAGTAACCAGCATAATCCTTTATTTATTAAAAAAATAAATTAATTAATAATTTATAGAGAAAACTCTAATCCCAGTTGGATTCATTGATGAATTCTAACAAACATTTAAGAAAGAAAGAATACAAGTTTTACATAACTATTTCTGGAAATGAAAGAGGGAATCTCTCTAAACTCATCCTGAAAGGCCAGCAATATCTTGATATCCAAATTTGTCATGGCAGCGGCATTACAAAAAAAATACAGACCAATAGCTCTCATGAACATGATCACAAAAACACAACAAAATAGCAAATCAAATTCAGCAAAATGTTAAAAAAAAAACACTATATCATAACCAAATAGGGTTTATCCTGAATACAAAGTTGACTTAACATTCAAAAAATCAAACAATGTAATCCACTTGACTGAAGAAGAGAAAGCACATGATTTTCTCATGAGATGTAGAGAAGAAATTTAACAAAAGTGAACACCCATTCGTGATACAAAATGCAAAGAGAAGTTACTTACCCTAATAAAGGCCATCTAAGAAAATCCTATAACTAACACACTTCCTGATAAAAGCCTAAATGCTTTCCCCTGAAGGACAGGAATAACACAATGATGCATACTCTCAACGTGTTATTCAACATTATGCTAGAAGGCCTAGCCACTGCAGAAGGAAAGAATAGTAAGTAAAATACATCCAGACTGGCAAGATGTAAAACTGTCTTTGTTCTCAAACAACTGGACTACCAGTGTAGAAAACCCTAAGGAATCTATTCTAAAAATCTATTAGAATTAAGGTCAATATATAAAAATCAATTGTCTCTCTACACTAGTAATGACCAATTCATCCAAAATTTAAACTGAAAGAAATATACATTACTTACAGAAAAATTTAACAAAATGTATATGACCTGTACTCTGAAGATTATAAAACATAGTCATGAAAAATTAAAGACAACCTAAATAAATGGAGGTAAATACACTTGGATTACAAGACCTAATATCATCAAGTTGCCTCAGTTATCCACCAAATGAACTACACATTCAAAGTAATCTCAGTCAAAATTCTAGAGATTATGGAGAGTAGAGGGGCACGGAAGTGACTGGCTAGTTCTAAAATTTATATGAAAATACAAAAGACCAGAATAACTAAAAATTATGTAATAGAGAACAAAGTTGGAGAATTTAACCACTGCCTGATTTCCAGACTTACTATAAAGGCTGAAGTAATCAAGGTAGTATGGTTGGTGCAGAGACAACATATAGATCAATGGAGCGAAGAATGCAGCCAGAAATACATATATTAACTGACTTTTTAATGCAGAATCTTTAGAGCACTTAAAGCAGAAAGTAGAGTTTCCATGTATTCTATGTTCCAATATAGCCTCCTCCACTATCAACATCCCCCACCTGAGTGGTGCATTTGTGATAAAAGATGAACCTACACTGACATGTCATTATTAGTCAAAGTTCATAGTTTACATCAGAATTCACTCTTGGAATGTACATAGAAATCTGTACATTCTATGGATTTTGACAAAGGTATAGGCCTTTTTATTTATTTTTACTCTACAATGTTGTATTGGTTTTGCCATACACTGACATGAATCTACCACGGGTGTACATGTGTTCCCCATCCTGAACCCCGCTCTCACCTCCCTCCCCATCCCATCCCTCAGGGTCATCCCAGTGCACCAGCCATGAGAACCCTGTCTCATGCATCAAACCTGGACTGGCGATCTGTTTCACATAAGATATTTTACATGTTTCAATGCCATTCTCCCATATCATCCCACCCTCGCCCTCTCCCAGAGTCCAAAAGACTGTTCAACACATCTGTGTCTCTTTTGCTGTCTTGCACACAGGGTTACTGTTACCTTCTTTCTAAATTCCATATATATGACAAAGGTATAATGACACAAATATAACACTGTTTAACTACAGTATTATACAGGATAGTTTCACTGCTGTAAAAAATCCTCTCTGCCCTGGCTATCCATTCTTTCTCCCCCTGCAGTCCCTGGCAAACAATGATCTTTTTACTATCTTCATAGTTTTTGCCTTTTTCAGATTGTCATAATCGTAATAGTACTGTAAATAGCATTTGCAGACTGACTTCTTATACTTAGTGATACGCATCTGAGATGCCTGATGTCTTTTTATTGCTTCATAACTCATTTCTTTATAGCACTAAGTAATATTCCCCTGGCTTGATGTACTATTTCATCCATTCACCTACTGAAGGATGTCTTGCTTGCTTCTAGGTTTTGACAATTATAAATAAAGCTGCAAAAAGATGTTAGCAGGTTTTTGTGTGGACATGCACTTTCTAGATGTCTGGATAAATAACAGGGCATATATGACTATGAGACCATACAGTAAGAATACACTTAGCTTTGTAAGAAACTGACAACAGTCTTCCAAGGCTGCTATCCTATTTTGCATTCCCACAAGAGATAAATGAAAGCTCCTGTTGCTCCATATCCTTCCTCATCAGCATTTGGTATTGTCAGTGTTTCAGATTTCTGCCATTCTAATGTATGTGCAGAATCAATGGCAAAAGGATAAGCTTTTCAATGAGTGATGCTAGAATACTTTGATAATCATATGCATAAAGGAAAAAAATGAACCTTGCCCTTTGCCTCACATGATATTCAAAAATGTAGGCATTAAATAATAAAGGTGGAAATTATAATACGTTTATAGCAAAATAAAGGAGTAAAATTTAGCCAAATAAATCCTTGAGGCCAAGATTTTCTGATAGAATACAAAATAGTTTTATGAATGACAAAAGAAAAAAGTAACAATTAGAATATTAAAAACTGAAATACATCTTGCTTTTGAAAAGACATGGTAATGAAACTGAAAAAGCAAGTAACAGACCAAGGGAAAAACCTGTATAACACATATCTGATAAACTCCTTGTTTCCAAAATATCTGAAGAAACCTTCCAACTCAATCATAAACAATCCAATTTTTAAAAACTAGCTAAATGATTCAAATAGATATTTCACCAAAGACATATGGATAGCAAATAAGCATATGAAAGTTTGCTCATTATTATCTAGCCATGAGGGAGATGTGAACTGAAACCATGAAACATAACTAGACAGTCTTTGTGTGCATGCGGGCTCAGTCATGTCCCACTTTTTGTGATCCATGTACTATAGCCCACCATGCTTCTTTGTCCATGGAATATTCTAGGCAATAATACTGGAGTGGGTTGTCATTTCCTACTCCATGTGGTCTTCCCTGATCCAGGAATCAAACCCATGTACTTGTGTTTCCAGCATTAGCAGGTGGATTCTTTACTACTGTGCCACCTGGGAAACCCAGAGACAGCCTTTAGCATGTCAAATTAAAAACCTACAGCATCGAGTACAAGAAGGATGTAGGGGAATTGAAACTATCACACACTGCCAATGGCAATGCACTAGAGCTTAACGATACAGCCACTTAGAAGAACAGTTTGGCAGGTTCTGAAAAGGTTAAGCATGTGCTTACTATGTAAAGCAGCATTTCTACTTTTAGTATTTATNGTCCCTGGCAAACAATGATCTTTTTACTATCTTCATAGTTTTTGCCTTTTTCAGATTGTCATAATCGTAATAGTACTGTAAATAGCATTTGCAGACTGACTTCTTATACTTAGTGATACGCATCTGAGATGCCTGATGTCTTTTTATTGCTTCATAACTCATTTCTTTATAGCACTAAGTAATATTCCCCTGGCTTGATGTACTATTTCATCCATTCACCTACTGAAGGATGTCTTGCTTGCTTCTAGGTTTTGACAATTATAAATAAAGCTGCAAAAAGATGTTAGCAGGTTTTTGTGTGGACATGCACTTTCTAGATGTCTGGATAAATAACAGGGCATATATGACTATGAGACCATACAGTAAGAATACACTTAGCTTTGTAAGAAACTGACAACAGTCTTCCAAGGCTGCTATCCTATTTTGCATTCCCACAAGAGATAAATGAAAGCTCCTGTTGCTCCATATCCTTCCTCATCAGCATTTGGTATTGTCAGTGTTTCAGATTTCTGCCATTCTAATGTATGTGCAGAATCAATGGCAAAAGGATAAGCTTTTCAATGAGTGATGCTAGAATACTTTGATAATCATATGCATAAAGGAAAAAAATGAACCTTGCCCTTTGCCTCACATGATATTCAAAAATGTAGGCATTAAATAATAAAGGTGGAAATTATAATACGTTTATAGCAAAATAAAGGAGTAAAATTTAGCCAAATAAATCCTTGAGGCCAAGATTTTCTGATAGAATACAAAATAGTTTTATGAATGACAAAAGAAAAAAGTAACAATTAGAATATTAAAAACTGAAATACATCTTGCTTTTGAAAAGACATGGTAATGAAACTGAAAAAGCAAGTAACAGACCAAGGGAAAAACCTGTATAACACATATCTGATAAACTCCTTGTTTCCAAAATATCTGAAGAAACCTTCCAACTCAATCATAAACAATCCAATTTTTAAAAACTAGCTAAATGATTCAAATAGATATTTCACCAAAGACATATGGATAGCAAATAAGCATATGAAAGTTTGCTCATTATTATCTAGCCATGAGGGAGATGTGAACTGAAACCATGAAACATAACTAGACAGTCTTTGTGTGCATGCGGGCTCAGTCATGTCCCACTTTTTGTGATCCATGTACTATAGCCCACCATGCTTCTTTGTCCATGGAATATTCTAGGCAATAATACTGGAGTGGGTTGTCATTTCCTACTCCATGTGGTCTTCCCTGATCCAGGAATCAAACCCATGTACTTGTGTTTCCAGCATTAGCAGGTGGATTCTTTACTACTGTGCCACCTGGGAAACCCAGAGACAGCCTTTAGCATGTCAAATTAAAAACCTACAGCATCGAGTACAAGAAGGATGTAGGGGAATTGAAACTATCACACACTGCCAATGGCAATGCACTAGAGCTTAACGATACAGCCACTTAGAAGAACAGTTTGGCAGGTTCTGAAAAGGTTAAGCATGTGCTTACTATGTAAAGCAGCATTTCTACTTTTAGTATTTATCCCATTTGAATGCAGAGTTCCAAAGAATAGCAAGGAGAGATAAGAAAGCCTTCCTCAGTAATCAATGCAAAGAAATAGAGGACAACAATAGAATGGGAAAGATTAGAGATCTCTTCAAGAAAATTAGAGATACCAAAGGAACATTTCATCAAAGATGGGCTCTATAAGGACAGAAACGGTATGGACCTAACAGAATCAGAAGATATTAAGAAGAGGTGGCAAGAATACACAGAAGAACTATACAAAAAAGATCTTCATAACCCAGATAATCATGATGGAATGATTACTCACCTAGAGCCAGACATTCTGGAACGCGAAGTCAAGTGGACCTTGGGAAGTATCACTACGAACAAAGTTAGTGGAAGTGATGGAATTCCAGTTGAGCTATTTCAAGTCTTAAATGATGATGCTATGAAAGTGATGCACTCAATATGCCAGCGAATTTGGAAAACTCAGCAGTGGTCACAGGACTGGAAAAGGTCAGTTTTCATTCCAATCCCAAAGAAAGGCCATGCCAAAGAATGCTTGAACTACCGTAGCACAATTGCACTCATCTCACATGCTAGTAAAGTAATGCTCAAAATTCTCCAAGCCAGGCTTCAGCAATATGTGAACCGTGAACTTACAGATTTTCGAGCTGGTTTTAGAAAAGGCAGAGGAACCAGAGATCAAATTGCCAACATCCGCTGGATCATGGAAAAAGCAAGAGAGTTCCAGAAAAACATCTATTTCTGTTTTAGTGACAATGCCAAAGTACTTAACTCTGTGCATCACCACAAACTGTGGAAAATTCTTAAAGACATGGGAATACCAGACCACCTGAACTTCCTCTTGAGAAATCTGTATGCAGGTCAGGAGGCAACAGTTAGAAATGGAAATAGAACAACAGACTGGTTCCAAACAGAGAAAGTAGTATGTCAAGGCTGTATACTGTCAACCTGCTTATTTAACTTATATGCAGAGTATCAGCATGAGAAATGCTAGGCTGGATGAAGCACAAGCTGGAATCAAGACTGATGAAACAAATATCAATAACCTCAGATATGCAGATGACACCACTCTTATGGCAGAAAGTGAAAAAGAACTAAAGAGCCTCTTGACGAAAATGAAAGAATAGAGTGAAAAAGTTGGGTCAAAGCTCAGCATTCAGAAAACGACAATCATGGCATCCAGTCCCATCACTTCATGGCAGATAGATGCAGAAATAGTGGAAACAATGGTTGACTTTATTTTTCTTAGCTCTAAAATCACTGCGTACGGTGACTACAGCCATGAAACTAAAAGATGCTTAATCCTTGGAAGAAAAGTTATGACCAATCTAGACAGCATATTAAAAAGCAGAGACGTTACTTTGCCAATAAAGTTCTGTCTAGTCAAGGCTATGGTTTTTTCAGAAGTCATGTATGGATATGAGAGTTGGACTATAAAGAAAGCTGAGCGCTGAAGAACTGAAGCTTTTGAACTGTGGTATTGGAGAAGATTCTTGAGAGTCCCTTGGACTCTAAGAAGATCCAACTAGTTCATTCTAAAGGAAATCAGTCCTGAATATTCACTGGAAGGACTGATACTGAAGCTGAAACTCCAGTACTTTGGCCACCTGAGACAAAGAACTGACTCATTTGGAAAGACCCTGATGCTGGGAAAGATTGAAGGCAGGAGGAGAAGGGGACAACAGAAGATGAGATGGTTGGATGGCATCACTGACTCGATGGACATGAGTTTGAGTAAACTCCAAGAATTGGTGATGGACAGGGAGGCCTGGTGTGCTGCAGTCCACGGGGTCGCAAAGAGTCAGACATGACTAAGTGACTGAAATGAACTGACCTGAAAACCTTTGACTGTGTGGATCATAACAAACTGGAAAATTATTAAAGAGATGGGAGTACCAGACCTTACCTGCCTCCTGAGAAACCTGTATGGCAATCAAAAACAAACAGTTAGAACCAAACATGAAATAACAGACTGGTTCAAAATTGTGAAAGGAGTACATCAAGGCTGTATTTTGCTGCCCTACTTATTTAACTTATATGCAGAGTACATCATGTGAAATGCCGAGCTGGATGAAGCACAGCTGGAATGAAGATTGCAAAGGAGAAATATCAATAACCTCAGATATGCAGATAACACCACCCTTATGGCAGAAAGTGAAGAGGAACTAAAGAGTCTCTTGATGAAGGTGAAAGAGGAGAGTGAAAAGCTGCTTTAAAACTCAACATTCAAAAACCCAAGATCATTACATCCAGTCCCAAAACTTCATGGCAAATAGATGGGGAAAGAATGGAAACAGTGGCAGTCTTTATTTTCTTGGGCTCCACAATCACTGGAGATGGTGACTGCAGCCACGAAATTAAAAGATACTTGCTCCTTGGAAGAAAAGTTATGACCAAGCTAGACAGCATATTAAAAATTAGGGAAACACTTTGATGACAAAGATCTATATAGTCAAAGCTATGCTCTTCCCAATAGTCATGTATGGATGTAAGAGCTGGACCACAAAGAAGGCTGAATGCCGAAGAACTGATGCTTCTGATTTGTGACGTTGAAGTAGACTCTTGAGAGTCCCTTGGACTACAAGGAGATCAAACCAGTCAATCCTAAAGGAAATCAGTCCTAACTATTCATTGGAAGGACTGATGCTGAAGCTGAAGCTCCAATATTTTGGCCACCTGATGTAAAAAGTCGATTCATTAGAAAAGACCCCAATTCTGGGAAAGATTAAAAGCAGGAAGAAAAGGGGACGACAGAGGACAAGATGGTTGGATGGCATCACTGACTCCATGGACTTGAGTTTGAGCAAGCGCTGGGAGATGGTAAAGGACAGAGAAGCCTAGTGTGCTGCCGTCCATGAGGTCACAAAAAGTCAGACAAGACTGAGCAACTGAACAACAACAGCAGCTTTTATCCTCAGAAATGAAAATATGTGAACACAAAGATTTGCTGTGAACACTAATGTTCACAGCAACTTTATACACAATGGCCAAAACTGGAAGCAATTCAAATGTCTTACCAACTGGACAATGGATAAACTGTATACTTATAATAGACTTCTACTCTAAAAGAACAAAGTACTAATAAATGCAATAACGTAGACAAATCTCAAAAGCACTATGCTAAATTAAAGAAGCCAGACACAAAAGACTATAGACTATATGATTTCAATTACATGAGGTTCTGAAGAGTCAAAATATTATAGTGATAAAAAGTAGACTGCAAAGGGATATAAGGGAACTTTGAGGGGCCATGACTATGGTGCCAGTTATATAACTATATACTTTTGCTAAGATTTATTCAGTTATGCATTTAAAATTAGTGAATTTTTATTTTGAATAATTTATATGCCAATAAACAAAAAAAAAGAGAGTGATCCAAAATGGGATAAAAAATAAATTTTTATATAGTACAACTAATATTTTGAAACATAAAATAACTTGATTTGTAAATACTAAAGAGTCAAATAAATTAAGGGACAGAAAATTAGGAGAACTTTACATTTTAATACAATATCATGACTATCATGATTATCAGTGTTAAAAGGTGTTTTCTTCATGGTAAAAAGTAATTATGATATTTGATAAAACTAGTATGATTAATTCATTATGCAATATCACAGCTTACATATTGTTTATATTCATAATCTCAAATTTACAGGACATTTTCAAATGTAAGGAGTGAAGAAAAACTAATCAAAAAAACTGCTTTTCTGTGACTTTACAAAGGAATAATTTCCAATAATGGGATATTAAAAAATTCATCCTTCAGAATCAAGACACACTTTATAAATCAAAGTTCCTTTAAGTCTTTTCTTTTTTTCACATTATTGATAAAAGGTAAAATGTTAGATTAAGGCCAAACATTAAAAATTGTTTTAATTTTCACTTACTTGGATATAGAATATCAGCAATCTCAAAGTCATTCACCCGACAGATGGGCAGAAATGAGTCCCTTGAAGATAAAGTGGAGCAAGCATATTGAAAAGTATCTTTTGAATTACATACCAAGTCAAAGAGGATAAACATCTTTTTATCAAAAAGATTTCTGGATATATTTCTCAGTATCATAGGACTGAGTCAGAAGTCTACTACAATACATAATCATATAGCACTGAAATCTACTTTTTCTGTATATTACAAAAGTATTCATGTAATACCAAGGTATAGTTATAGATTCTAATAAACAACACATACTCTTGGAAGTACTAGGACTCTCTAAGATGCAAAACTCTAACAATTTTAGACTCATAGTATCTTAATACATCAACTGAAAGAACTGAAGTGGGGGCAGTTAGCTGTATTTGCTGGAAATATACAATTTTGAATATTTATGGGAAGGAGTGGAGAGAAAAATGGTAGAAATTCCTTTCCAAAGAAAATCATGTCTTTAAGAAAGCCAAATGCAATGTAAATACAAATGTAGACTAAGAAAATAATGACTCTTCACTTACAAATGAATAAACAAATTGCTGACTGGTAAGAAGCCTTCCATTATATGTGGATACATGACCTCAGAATTCACTGGCATCTAAATGCAATAAATCACAAAATCCAAGTTACAAACTGATTAGACAAAATGAGAAAAATTTTCAACCTCAAAGTTTAATCACAGATTAAAATTAAAATATATTAACTTACTATCATTAATTTAAACAAACAATGCAGATCCTGGCCCAAACCTGACACGTCACTAATATTAATAACGTTCAGTTTATAGTGACTGCTCAACAAAGACTTTTTAAATGAATGAAAAAATAAAGGCGTAATCGTCAGCATTTGCTAAATATATCAGGTACCCTCCTAAATTATGTAAACATATTCTTAACATATCCCTTCTTAATTTTTATAACAACAGTAGAACAGAGTACTAACCTTATTTTATAGACAAAGAAACTAAGCCTTAATAAGGTTTCACAGCAAATAAATGACAAACCTTTTGATTTTCAAACAATATATATTGAGATTCTACAGATATTGCCTTTTTGTACATCTTCAACTGATTGCCCTGATGATTTAACAGCAAAAAAAGATTAAGAAAAATAATCTCCCTACTAGAAATACCTAATTTGCTAAAAGCTCAACTGCTTTATTTCAACTGTTTTCAATCTCAGTGCATATCGCTTATCCTAATTTGGAAGTCCTTCCTGAGAAGAGAACAGTATCTGTGAAGACTTTGCTATTGCTTATTGCAGTCTCTGAAGACGAGCCTGGAAATCTGTGAATAACTGCAGGAAATCAATACTTGTGTCATCTAGGTTTTCAGTAATAGTTTTCATCTTAATAAAGCTATTAATATACATCATTACTACACCTAAGATTCCTTTGTAAACGACATTAACTTTAAATAAGCCTTTGATTTTGCTAAAAATAAAGTGAAGAACTTCCTATCCTGAAAACCAATACTTAATGTGAGCAGGAGAAATGCAGCAAAAGAACATAATTTCGCTTCATCTTAAACCCACCATGTAAAAATGCTCCAGTCGAATTCCATATACGATCTGTAAAGCTCTCATGTAGATCATATGCAAGACTTCAGGCTATAATAGAAAAATAACTTTTAACACTCTGTAGTACCACCATCACCATTACTATCCAATACTGTAGTTAATGGATAAAAAGAAGAGTGACAACATTACTCCGTTTCTCTTGAAATATTTTTTTCCCACTTTATTTTTTAATTGAAGGATAATTGCTTTATAGAATTTTGCTGTTTTCTGTCAAATATCAACAAGAATCACCATAGGTACACCCATGTGCCCTCCCTCCTGAGCCTCCTTCCCCATCCTACCCCTCTAGATTGTTAGAGCTCCTGTTTGAGGTCCCTGAGTCATACAGCAAATTCCTGTTGGCTATCTATTTTACATATGGTATTGTAAGTTTCCATGTTACTCTCTCCATACATCTCAGCCTTAATTTTTCCATATTTTAAAACACCTTATATACTCATCAGTTTGCTCATATGTGCTAAGTCACATGTGTTGGTCAATAGATCAGGTGTTTAGGCTTATACACAGAATGATAACAAGAATATTCAAATCGAATCCAGGCAATCTATCCACATTAGGGAATGGAAGAATAGGTTAGTCTTTCAAAACATGTCATCAAACATACGACAAAAATAATGAGGGCGTTTTTTTTGTTTTGTTTTTAAAAAGAACATGGGAAACCTTTTTTGATGCCTCAGATGTTAATTAAGATGCCTCAGCTGTTTAAGGGACTACTATGATCTAGGAGGTATACATTTAATAGGATAGTATGAGATTTTTAACTTTCATCTTCTAAATCAGCAATTCCCAAACACTAGCCTATAGAACCTTTTGTCATCCATATACAAACAAGTTTGCTTATTCTGAGGTTATTCCTTCCATTTTAAAGAATTAAAGAGTCATCAAGATCAAAAAGTTTAAGTTCTACATCATTAAACCAGGTTTTATTATGTTATCACTTCAAGATGAACACAGGAAAATGGAAGGAGACTTTGGGATTTTCTGTGACACATGAATAGTTCATTTTTGCATTTAACAACTAAAGACATAAAAAACCACTATCTGTCAAAATAAGACAATTCCCCGTTGGGGCATAATGCCAGAAAATTAATCTGTAAGCTTCCCAAGAAGATTGCTTCTAAGCACTTTTTGTGACTGGAAACCACCTGGAGTAAGTTCCTTCAAGCTTTACCAATAAATGATACCCTCAGACCACTACTCCAATAATAAAAAGTTTAATATACTGTAATACATCTATGGTTTAGAAGCTTTTTATGGAAGAAAACAACTGCATTAAAGATTTGAATTCCTAATGGGAATGCAGAAGTTGCCCCACATATAAAGTGTTATTTTAAAATAACTCTAATTGACAGATTTTCTCTGGATTAAAGTTACTAGCCTATATCAAACAGTGATATACATGCCTTTCCCCACATATTTCAGACCTAGTGTAGCCTGTATACTAACCACATGCAAAATGAACCACATTTTACCTTGGGATTTGGAGAAAGATCATTCTTGGAGAGGTTTTTACCATCAGCTCCTGTTAAGATTTTGTTTCGAATATGAACCACAACTTCAGCTGCATTATATCGGGGAAAAGACAAAGTTTCCATCTTGGGAGTCTCCTGTTGGCTTGAAGGGATTAAAAACAAAGGTCAGAAACATGGCACAACCAGCAGTTCTCACCACCTGGAAGCTGACAAATGTAAGAACAAAATTAACAAGCCAGGGTTGAGCTATATTTATGGTGGTGCTATCATCAAGCCATCACACATCCTAGTAAGCTGACATTAAAAACAAATATATACACACACACACACATAAACACACACACACACATATATATATACACACACATATATATTCTAAAACAGCTTTTATTCTAAAGCAACACAGTCATTTTCTAATTTAATACTGTTTTCTTTTTCATGGGAAAGAGGACTTAGGTTGAACAGACAGATGAGAAACTAAGTTTTTTGTTGTTTTTTTTTTAAAGTTTGGGAGGCAAAGTTCAATAAGATCCTGAGAATTAATCTTCAAAGTAAAATATATAGGTAACACTATCAGCAGAATCTATACACAACAGCAACATAGGGTAAATAAACAATAAGCTGTACTGTACTCTGATTTGACATTCCATTTAATGATACACAGTGAGATGATTAACAAGGTTTAACATGTAAGTAGGACCAGAGAGGAAAAAAAAAAAAAACAGAGTANTCTTTTAGGATTCATTAAAAAGGGAAAAGGGGCTAATAGATACCATCATCAACTTAGGGGTTAATTCAGGGAAATTATGTCACCGAAAGCTATGTGCAGAAGTTCGTGCGTGCATGCTAAGTCACTTCAGTTGCATCCAACTCTTTGTGACCCTATGGACTGTAGCCCACCAGGATCCTCTGTCCATGGCATTTTCCAGGCAAGAATAATGGAGTGGGTTGCTAGTTCCTACTCCCATGTAGAATAGAATCCTGGTCTTTTCTTCTGCCTCCCTTTTATGCTGCCGCAAGAGCCAGGCACTGCCAGTGCCTTCCAACACTGAACTGTTCCCTGAACACACATGCCCTGCAGTGAGCTGGATTCTTTAGTTGATGCCTGAACGAGGGGCAGGCACCTCATACCTAGTCACAAATCAAGGCCGTGCAGCAGAAGATGGGATGATAGGACGGCCTAGTTGTTGGGGAGAGTGGGGGACAACCATTTAGTTTTATTATGTATTGGGACACTGGAAGATATAATAGAACTTGCATCTGACTGCAGGGTACAGTATTAATTAGTGAGGGTGATGTACTAGTTGGGAAATCTACACTGAATCAAGTGAAAAATAATGCTGGAAAGATTGTATTGACAATAGACACAAATTCTGGTACTTTGTTGTATGGAGGAGTAGAGGCTCTACTGATTAATATAGAAATTTATGCTGATTTGAAGTAAAAGTGCATTTCATATTCAGTAGTTTAGGGCTTTCTTTTCCCCTTTATGTCCATTTACTGATGTAATTCTCAAAAGTCTGAATCTAATAAAACTCAAAAATTGGTTAGGAAATAGATTTTTTAAAAACATTGAATCTGGAAAAAAGAGACCTTTCTCATTGACACTTGCCAAATCAAGCTGATTTAATTTGTGAATGCACATAACTCCACTAGGCCATATCTTCTTAGAAACAGAGAAAAGGAATATAGTTAGCAGTAATGGCTGAGAGCTCAGCTCTTGAGTCAGAGGAAGCTGGCTCTAAATCCCTCATTACACTGCTTACCATCTGTGTGGACTCACGCAGCTTGCTTAACCTAACTAAACTGGTTTCTGCATCTTTAAAAGAACTATAATATCTGATTTATAGGGTGTCATGAAGATTAGATAGATTTATTCATGTAAAGTGTTTGGCAGAATAAGTATTAATATTACTAGTTATTTTGACTATTATTATTTATACACTTAGTAAAATATCCTGCAAACCAAATGGAGAGAGAAAAATGAGGTAAAAGAAGAGCAGAATGATGGTATTTATAGGATAATAATTGTGTATTTCTTTGGAAGGAATGGTACTAAAGCTGAAACTCCAGTACTTTTGCCACCTCATGTGAAGTGTTGACTCATTGGAAAAGACTCTGATGCTGGGAGGGACTGGGAGCAGGAGGAGAAGGGGACGACCGAGCATGAGATGGCTGGATGGCATCACGGACTCGATGAACGTGAGTCTGAGTGAACTCCAGGAGATGGTAATGGACAGGGAGGCCTGGCGTGCTGCGATTCATGGGGTCGCAAAGAGTCGGACACGACTGAGCGACTGAACTGAACTAAACTGAGTTGTGTATTTGGAGGATAATTTTACTGTAGATATGGCAGATTGATAGTTTATTAGAATTAAAGTTAAGAAAAAACTAATAGGTATTTATTCAGGTTGTTTTGATTATAAGGGTAGATCTGACTTTTCAACATTTAATTGTCTGTTACTGGTCATTGTAGAGTAGAAGGCAGAACATCAGAAATACAGGAATCCCAACCTAGACTATCTATAGAGTTTTGTCATCATTCATAGAGACATTAACTACAGCAGAAAATTAGATTCCGTTACTCTTTGTGGCTGCAACATCTTTTTCTTCTGCACCTGTATACCCCCACATGGTCCATATCTGCTCTTATATTTCATTTTCTCTCTCAGCCCTCCTGCCATTACCTTCCTTCCCAGCCTAGGCCGCATGATTTATCAATATCCAGATGCCCTGTGTTTCCTTGCCTCAGACCCCAGTGCCTGTCAAGACCTTAANTGTGTGGACTCACGCAGCTTGCTTAACCTAACTAAACTGGTTTCTGCATCTTTAAAAGAACTATAATATCTGATTTATAGGGTGTCATGAAGATTAGATAGATTTATTCATGTAAAGTGTTTGGCAGAATAAGTATTAATATTACTAGTTATTTTGACTATTATTATTTATACACTTAGTAAAATATCCTGCAAACCAAATGGAGAGAGAAAAATGAGGTAAAAGAAGAGCAGAATGATGGTATTTATAGGATAATAATTGTGTATTTCTTTGGAAGGAATGGTACTAAAGCTGAAACTCCAGTACTTTTGCCACCTCATGTGAAGTGTTGACTCATTGGAAAAGACTCTGATGCTGGGAGGGACTGGGAGCAGGAGGAGAAGGGGACGACCGAGCATGAGATGGCTGGATGGCATCACGGACTCGATGAACGTGAGTCTGAGTGAACTCTGGGAGATGGTAATGGACAGGGAGGCCGGGCGTGCTGCGATTGATGGGGTCGCAAAGAGTCGGACACGACTGAGCGACTGAACTGAACTAAACTGAATTGTGTATTTGGAGGATAATTTTACTGTAGATATGGCAGATTGATAGTTTATTAGAATTAAAGTTAAGAAAAAACTAATAGGTATTTATTCAGGTTGTTTTGATTATAAGGGTAGATCTGACTTTTCAACATTTAATTGTCTGTTACTGGTCATTGTAGAGTAGAAGGCAGAACATCAGAAATACAGGAATCCCAACCTAGACTATCTATAGAGTTTTGTCATCATTCATAGAGACATTAACTACAGCAGAAAATTAGATTCCGTTACTCTTTGTGGCTGCAACATCTTTTTCTTCTGCACCTGTATACCCCCACATGGTCCATATCTGCTCTTATATTTCATTTTCTCTCTCAGCCCTCCTGCCATTACCTTCCTTCCCAGCCTAGGCCGCATGATTTATCAATATCCAGATGCCCTGTGTTTCCTTGCCTCAGACCCCAGTGCCTGTCAAGACCTTAATCCTGAATCTGTCCCATAAATCTCTGGCTGAGCACATTGGAGGAAATAACACAAAGTGACATACAGCAGATTCTTGGTCTGCAGCTTCAGCTTACTCCAACTCTTGACACTCCTTTATCATTTGTCAGCTCCCAGTCTTATAACTTTCAGTGATAACTACCTCCTCCTTCCTCAGCTTCAACTTCTTTTTTTATTAGAAGGTGACTAGAGTTGTCTAAAAGGTATTTTTCAAGCACTTAACACACATTCACACGTGCCTGCAATTTTTATGCCAGTTCCTTTTTTAATTTGTGTTCTTTTTCTGTTATAGATCGCGCTTGATCCCAGATGACAGACCTGTAAAGACTGAGCAGACCTTTGACTGACAAGGCGGGATGCTCAGCCAGACCATCACAGCCTGCAACTAGGACTTCATCTTTAACTCAGGTGGGCTTCCTGTGGTAGCTAGTGCTTTTGGTTAAACTTTTTATAATCTCTTTTTAAGTGAAAAGATTTCCAGATTGCTTCTGCTTTTTTTTAGTGAGTTAGTAAGGACGAAAAATCGATTCACTTGGTCTAGTGTGGTAGGAATAGGTGAAATACTAAGACTGGGTCTTATGCCCTCCTTGCCATCAAAGACCCACTGATTGGAGGATGGAGATTTCCTAGGGGCCACAAACATTTCCAGCAACCTTGTACCTCGTTAATTGAGAAAATTCAAGTAACGTGTCTTAACTTCCTATGCACCCCACATTTATCTGCCTCTCTCTCATTGATCTTGGAAAATGAATAGCACCCACTCTACCCGTGCTGTTGATCAGTGCTGCTTTCTAGACTCTCTGTTACCTTTGATACCTTTGATCACACTCTTCTTGAATCCTAAATCCCTTTGCTCTTCTCCTGTTTGTTCTACTTATCTCATGCTTCTTAGGGGCTCTTTCTTTGCCTGTCCTTTAAAAAGTATAAGTTTAAACCTTGATTTTTTTTTTCTCTTTTTTTGCATGAATATTCCCCTTCAGAGTACCATGCATGCTCATTGTTTTAAGCTATTTGCTTAAGAATCCTAAAAGTACTGCCATACCTGACTTCTTCCTTGAGAGTCAGACTTTTATTTGCCTACTAGATAGATCCATTTGGGAGGGCTCATGAGCCATTCAGACCTGGGTTCGATCCCTGGGTTGGGAAGATCCCCTGGTGAAGGAAATGGCAGCCCACTCCAGTATTCTTGCCTGGAAAATCTCATGGACCGTGGAGCTTGGTAGGTTACCGTCCATGGGGTCAATCCAAAGAGTCGGACACGACTGAGCGACTTCACTTCACTTTTATTTCAGCTACCAATCTATCTCACTGTTGCCTCCAGCCCTACAACCCTCACCTACATCACCCAGTTTGTCTTTTCAGTAGCAGCTGGAATGATCAGTCTTAAATGTAAATCTGACCATTTTACTGGTCTATTTAACTGTCTACAACCCTCCGCCGCCCCCTGCCACCACCACCATCACCTACAAGATAAAGTCTACCTCCATAGCCTGTATCCTACGACCTCCATAATCTCACCACTGTTTATGTTTCCACTATCATCTTCCATCACACTCACTTCCCATTCATGACACTGTTTACACTTACAGAACTTTCATATTCTCATTGACACTGTCTGGACTGTCTTGATTTTCTTTGTCTAACTCTTGCTTTCTTTACTTATTTTTCAGATGTCTTCTAAAACGCCTTTCCCTAATCCACAGACTGAACTAGTTGACTTTCCTTCTGACTTTCCGAGTGTTGATTGATTTATCCAGAAAATACTTAGCCTCTTATTTTGTGCCAGACACTGAGCTAGATATGGAAGTATAATAATGAACAAGTAAATCAATTTAATAATCAATCTAATAATTTGATCAATCTAATAATTGATGTGACAAAGCTTATATTCTCATAGGGAAGGAAACAATTAAAAAAATGTAGTTCAGTCTGAATGGTCCCATGCTTGTGAATAGATAGGAATTAGCCAGATTAAAGGCTGGAGGGCAAGACAGAGATAACCGTAAAGGCCCAGACATGAGAGGAGAGCATAGTCCAGGAACAGAGATTCTAGATGAAGGGCTGGGGAAGTAAACAGGCCCAGATCATGAAGAGTATTGCTGATAATATTAAGGCATTTGACCTTCTTCCTAAAGATAATGACCTTCCTAAAGATTTGACCTTCTTCCTAAAGACCTTTACTTCCTAAAGTAAGTTAGAAGAGTTTCAGCATGATTAGGTTTGTATTTTAGGTGATGACTGGCTACTGTGAGAAAATGGGATTGAGGAGTGGCAAGACTAATGGAAGGAAAACCAGTTAGGCCATCATTGTAGTACTCCAAGGAAAAGAAGATGGCAGCCTGTACTAGGGCATTGCCAGTGTGGATGGAAATATAAACCCCACAGGAATTCAGGAAGTAAAACTGGCAAGATTTGACAACTGAATTGGAAGGGCAGAGGTGAGAGAAATAAAGAGTAGAGTTCCATAAACAAGTTTTAGTGAAGACCCTATTTCCTATCGTATGTTCACAGCCTGGAAGTTCTTAGACATTGTAGATGCTTGATAAATATCTGCTAAGTGAGAGTTTTCTGGCTTGAGCCTGGATAAATGGAATGCCATTTTCTGATTTAGGAAATGTCCAGGTGAACTCATTGGGGGAGGTGGCTGATGATTGAGTTTTGGATGTGTCTAGCTCAAGATGTCTGTGAGAGATACACATGAAAATGGCAGATACAATGCAACTGGGAGAAATCTCAGACATGTTCTTTGTATACTTTAAAAAAATAAAGGTTTATATTTTGTTGAAATGATCTGTTTTGTGTCTGTCTCCATTGCTACACAGGACTGATTCTTTTTTTTTTTTTTTTACTTATTTTTCAGTTGGAGGAGGATTGCTTTACAATGTTGTGTTAGTTTCTACTGTAAACAACTTGAAGCAGCCGTGATTATATATAATCACCCCCTTGGGCCTCCCTCCACCCGACTCCACCGCCACCCCCATCCTGCCCCTTCAGGTTATCACAAAGCACCTGGCTGGGCTACAAGGGCTGATTCTAAATCACTTGATTCCCTAGCACCTTACACCATGTCTGGCACAAACAGGGCACCCAGTCATTGTTGAACTGAACTACTCCTTTTTAAACATGGTACATCTAACAGGAGAAATTAATAGTAGTAGTCTCTGAGGAGGGAGACTGGGGCTCAGAAGATTTTATTGTATATATTTTGGTTCTTCATGCCTTTTCCCTCATTTGCTTATATTTCCTTTGAAAAATAAAGATGATGAGAAAAGTGATCAATTTGTATGAACTTTAAGCTGAAAACAATACTCAACCTATGATCTGATCAGAGTAGAATATTAATGCTATATAAAGTCATACTGTTAATAGCATTTTTGGACCACATCACATTATCATCTTGTTTACAAATTTGATTATCATATCATTGTTGCTGTTGTTCAGTTCATTTACACAAATAATATTTATTTATGTCTTTAAAAAAGTGAAATTATCAGCACATACTTCATATTAAGGGCATCAGGAAATCTTTGAAACTATGTATTGTGAGGTATAGTTAAAACTTACCAAGCCAAAGGAGTATGGTACTTTTATATCTGCCTAACAGTTCATATGAGAGAAAACAGTGTGCCTCTTTGACTTCTCTGGTGGCTCAGAGGTTAAAGCATCTGCCTCCGATGCAGGAGACCTGGGTTTGATCCCTGGGTCAGGAAGATCCCCTGGAGAAGGAAATGGCAATCCACTCCAGTATTCTTGCCTGGAGAATCCCATGGACAGAGAAGCCTAGTAGGTTACAGTCCATGGGGCCGCAGAGAGTCGGACACGACTGAGCGACTTCACCTTCACCTTCTTTGACCTGTCAGCTAACATTTATTGTTTGCTAACATTACAAGTAGTATCCAACAGGCAAAACCCTTTCTTTACAAGTGTTGGAATGCCCCTTTTACATCTTAACTGTAGTTAATTATGAATGAATATATAATAATGCGTTTATATATTGTGAATTGGCATTTTAGTATATAATTTTAT
The DNA here is from genome assembly GCA_006410735.1 of Raphicerus campestris. NCBI lineage: Eukaryota > Metazoa > Chordata > Mammalia > Artiodactyla > Bovidae > Raphicerus > Raphicerus campestris. The sequence goes on along the minus strand of SJYW01003154.1, from coordinate 25,737 downwards.
TTGAAAGGTTGGAGTTTTAGCTGTAATACAGATGCACTAATATTTAGAGGTAAATTCTCGTAGCATTTTTGTTTCCACAGCATATTCACTGGGTGGCGCTGTTGTATTAGTGTTGACCTTACACAATTTAGAAGTTTTCATTTTCTTTTACATAAGTAAATAGAGTGATGAACATTGAACACAGTGTTCTAGGTGGAAAAGTTAGATTCTGAATTTGTTGGCTTTAAGATACATATTTAGAGTTCAGGCTTAAGACAAACAGCATTGAATTCAAAGTAGGTGTCTGTTTTTGTACTGCCTTTTAGTCATTCCAAATCTGTTAATCTACTTCATTCTTCATCTATGTCCATCTTTATTTATTAATAGATTTGGGAACTGGGCTATACATTTGAGTTACTTTAAACAGTATCTTTGTTTTGGGTTCAAATGAAATTTTTAGTCTGAAACCATAAAATATATGACCTTTGTTAATTTGTGATGAACTCTAAGCCAGATGTAAGGAAGCAAAATTTTGGTATATTCTAGTTTAACCTCCTAGTATCCTATCGTCAACTTTGACATCAACCTGTATTATTGTAACATAGCATAGAGAACCTTGGGCTTCCCAGGTGGCGCTGGTGGTAAAGAACTGGCCTGCCAATGCAGGAGACAAAAGAGTTGCTGGTTCGATCCCTGGGTTGGGAAGATCCCCTGGAGGAGAGCATGGCAACCCACGCCAGTATTCTTGCCTGGAGAATCCCATGGACAGAGGATCCTAGTGGGCTATGGGCTATGCCAAATCTCAAACCATTATAACTGGTAGGGGCAGTGTTAATTTTGTAACAGATCCCTTCTTGTGTTCCTCAGGTTGTGTCCCTGGGTCCTCCCAGGAAAGACTGTATGCCCAGATACCTTCCAGCCTTTATCACCTCCCTACAATACTCACACACAAAAACCAGTGTTGTTTCTGACACTATCTACCTATCTACTTGGCACTAGTGCCAAAGCCCACAAGTTAACAGGGAGCTCTCTCTCACAAGACTGCTGCCCATTCAGCAGCCAGGTGCAAGTCCCACATTGTTATCTGTACTTCTGACTGATGCACTGTAAATTGGAATTACCACCATTCCTTCCTCAGGTTTCAATAATTTGCTAGAATGACTCAGAACTCGGGGAAACAAGTCTACTGGTTTGTTACATGATAAAGGATATAAAGGAGTAGCTGGATGTGAGGTGCATATGGCAAGGTCTGAAAGGGCCCCAAGCACGAGAGTTTCTGTCTCCATTGAGTTGGGGTGCTCCCTGGCACATGGATGTGTTCAACCCAGAAGCTTTCTGAACCCCATACTTGCATCCTGCAGACATGATTGATTACTAACTCAGTCTCTAGGCTCTCACCTCTGGCCCCTCTCCAAAGAATGGGGATTGCAGCTAAATTTCCAAGCTTCTAATCATGGCTTGGTCTTTCTGGTGATCAGCCTTCATCCTGTTGTTATCCAAGAGCTCACCATAGATTGCCTCAGAGCAAAAGATGCTCGTATTACCCAAGGTGTTGAGGTGCTCTGTGTTAGGAACTAGGGTCAAAGACCAATTATTAGAACAAAAATATTCCTAGCACCTTTATCAGTTAGCAAATTACAAGTTTTAGCAGTGCTGGCCAGGAGGCAGGGCCTAAAGTCAAATTTTCTATTATATCACAATAGCACAGTAAGAAGCTACAATGTCCTTTTATTTGCCCATGTTTAGACTCACTATTTCAGTACTAGTGTGTTTCTCACATCATCCAGTCCACTTTTCTTATTTAACTTAATCTTCCGCTACATGTGTTTTATTTAAGTGTAGTTAATTTATAATGTGTTAATTTCTACTGTACAGAAAAATGACTCAGGCCCAGTTACACATATGTGTGTGTGTGTATTCATATATACACTTTCCTTTTTATATTCTTCTCCTTTGCGGGTTATCCCAAGATGTTGCTCTCTCTGCTCTGCAGTAGGACCTTGTTGGGCATGCATTCATATGTAATAGTTTGCGTCTACTGACTCCAGACTTCCCTTCCATCGCTCCCCCACTTCTCGGACCTGGCCTCCCCCTTGGCAACCCCAAGTCTGTTCTCTATGTCTGTGAGTCTTTTCTGTCTTTCACTATCTTTTAAAACATACCCTCTGTTCTCATCAGACTGGTCTCCTCCCCATAATCCCAGCTCCCATCACTGTCAGCCCTCAGTAGCTTATTTCCACCCTGGTATATTTTGTTCCTTTTCCATTTAGGGTTCTCTTTCCTCTATTTCCTGTCTAGCCAAATTGAATTCAGCTATCACTTCTTTCACCCATTCTTCACTTCCTCCTCTAGTCCACACAGATCTCTCTTTTATTT
>SJYW01003153.1:2340-12776 GCA_006410735.1 Raphicerus campestris | reverse complement strand
AGATTGCATCCAAGTACTGCATTTCGGACTCTTTTGTTGACCATGATGGCTACTCCATTTCTTCTGAGGGATTCCTGTCAAGAGCCCTTTAATTCAGACTTTTTCTATTGCTATAGATGGCTGTCATTACTGTATGAAATTAACCAGGTAAGGTTGTTAGGTACTACAATTAAGTGAGTGTAATTAACTTTTGCTTGATAAATTTCTGATTTAATTGTGTGTTCTTTTTTCCTTTTGCTTTATTTTCTTTTTTCTAAAATATGAACTCCAAGGTAAAGTTAACATCTAGTCAGGATCAGTTTTAAGTGAAAGACTGCTATAACATGTGCCTTTTCCCCCTTAAAGAGCCTTGTTAAAGACTGTGTATCTACCTTAGATTTTTTTTTTTCTAAGAACTAACTTTTGGTTGTACTTCTTTATTACAACTTTGCTTTCTATTCAGCCATTCTGCTCTTATTTTTATTCATGCTTTCTGTTATGAGTCAAATCATGTCCCCCTACCTCCACTCCAGTACTCTTGCCTAGAGAATCCCATGGAAGGAGAAGCCTGGTAGGCTACAGTCCATGGGGTCACAAAGAGTCGGACACAACTGAGCAACTTTACTTTACTTACTTACCTCCAAAAGATATTGAAGTCCTTACCACTGGTACTTGACAATGTGACCTTAGTTGGAAATAGGGTCATTGCACATGAATTTAGTTAAGTTGTCACGAGGTCATACTAGTGTAGAAAGGTCTCTAATCCAACATGACTGAGGTCCTTTTAAGAGGAGGGGTATCTGGCCCCAGACACACGTACAGAGGGACGACAATGTGAAGGTGCACAGGAAGAATGGCAGGTGAAGACAGGATTAGAACAACGCATCTATAAAACAAGGGCTTCCCAGGTGGCATTAGTGGCGAAGAACCCAGCTGCTGATGCAGGAGGCCTGAGAGACAAGGGCTCAACCCCTGGGTCGGGAAGATCCCCTGGAGGAGGGAGAGGCAACTCATTCTAGTATTCTTGCCTGGAAAAACCCATGGACAGAGAAGCCTGATGGGCTATAGTCCATGAGGTCGCAAACAGTCAGACACGACTGAAGCGACTTAGCACCCACGCATACCTCTTAAGCCAAAGGACACCTGAGTTTCCAGAATCTAGTAGAGAGCCCTGGACAGTTCTTGCCCTCTTCACATCTTATCTACATCTTGATTTCAGACTTCTGGCCTCCAGAACTGTGAGACAATAAATTTCTGTTGTTTTAAGCCAACCATTCTCTGGTACTTTGCTATGGCGGCTCTAGGAAACGAACGTTTCCTTCCTTTTGCACTCTTTATTACTCTATCATTTTTCCAGTTTCTTTTTTAAATGGTTAGCTCATTCGCTTTCAATCTTTTTCTTAATAAAAAAAGGATATATGTTTATCTCTAGATACTACTTTATTCATTTTTGTAATTTTCATTGTGATTGTCCTTTTAATCCTGAGTTATTTGGTTATACATTTTTAAGTTTCAAAACACATAATCATAAGACTATAGTCTGTATGATATTGATTTTCTTAAATTTTTGTCTCAACTACTTTTTAACCTAGTAAGTGATGAATTTCTTTTTTAAAAGTTAGATGACACTGAAAAAGAATCCACTGTCCATATTCTTTATTTGCTTGCTTCAAAATATTACATGTAATTGATTTTTGTATTAGATCAAACTTTTAAATTTGGTATTCAAATATTCTGAGGAGTTGCTAATTTTATTTTATTTTTAACTGGAAGATAATTACTTTGCAATATTGTGATGGTTTCTGCCATACATCAACATGAATCAGCATAGGTATACATGTGTCCCCTTCCTCTTGAACCTCCCTCCCTCCTCCCACTCCATCCTACCCATCTAGGTTGTCACAAAGCACCAGATTTGGGTCCCCTGCGTCATACAGTAAATTCCCACTGATTACCTATTTTACATATGGTGTGCGCATGTGTTGGTTCAGTAGTGTCTGACGCTTTGTGATCCTATGGACTGTAGCCCGCCAGGCTCCTCTCTCCATGAAATTCTCCAGGCGAGAATACTGGAGTGGATTGCCATGACCTCCTCTAGAGGATCTTCCCAACCCAGGGATCAAACGTGTATCTCTTCTGTCTCCTGTATTGACAGGCGGGTTCTTTACCATTAGCATCACATGGGAAGCCTTTACAAATATAATGTATCTATTTCAGTGCTACTCCTTCAAATCATCCCTTGCAAGGGAGTTGCTAATTTGTAAAATTTTGCTTGATCTATCAATGGTGTGTTAAAATTCTTTACCACGATACTGGACTAGTAAATCTCTGTGTAATATGGTCAGTGTTGCTTTACATATTTTGAGGTATTTACAGGTTTGTGATTGTTATATATATATCATGTTATTGTGTAGTGTACCTCTATATACTTATTAATTTTTGTGTTTTTAAATTCTATTGTCTATGGTATTAAGACTTCTATACCAACTTTCTTTTTGTTATTATTTTTACTATGAACCATTTCCTATATTTTTTATTTTTCCAAATGACTATTTTAAACATGTCTGCTATNCAGCTTTTTTGGTGTTAGTTCTAAAAGGTTTTGTAGGTCTTCATAAAACTGTTCAACTTCAGCTTCTTCAGCATTACTGGTTGGGACATAGACTTGGATTACTGTGATATTGAATGGTTTGCCTTGGAGACGAACAGAGATCATTCTGTCATTTTTGAGATTGCATCCAAGTACTGCATTTCGGACTCTTTTGTTGACCATGATGGCTACTCCATTTCTTCTGAGGGATTCCTGTCAAGAGCCCTTTAATTCAGACTTTTTCTATTGCTATAGATGGCTGTCATTACTGTATGAAATTAACCAGGTAAGGTTGTTAGGTACTACAATTAAGTGAGTGTAATTAACTTTTGCTTGATAAATTTCTGATTTAATTGTGTGTTCTTTTTTCCTTTTGCTTTATTTTCTTTTTTCTAAAATATGAACTCCAAGGTAAAGTTAACATCTAGTCAGGATCAGTTTTAAGTGAAAGACTGCTATAACATGTGCCTTTTCCCCCTTAAAGAGCCTTGTTAAAGACTGTGTATCTACCTTAGATTTTTTTTTTTCTAAGAACTAACTTTTGGTTGTACTTCTTTATTACAACTTTGCTTTCTATTCAGCCATTCTGCTCTTATTTTTATTCATGCTTTCTGTTATGAGTCAAATCATGTCCCCCTACCTCCACTCCAGTACTCTTGCCTAGAGAATCCCATGGAAGGAGAAGCCTGGTAGGCTACAGTCCATGGGGTCACAAAGAGTCGGACACAACTGAGCAACTTTACTTTACTTACTTACCTCCAAAAGATATTGAAGTCCTTACCACTGGTACTTGACAATGTGACCTTAGTTGGAAATAGGGTCATTGCACATGAATTTAGTTAAGTTGTCACGAGGTCATACTAGTGTAGAAAGGTCTCTAATCCAACATGACTGAGGTCCTTTTAAGAGGAGGGGTATCTGGCCCCAGACACACGTACAGAGGGACGACAATGTGAAGGTGCACAGGAAGAATGGCAGGTGAAGACAGGATTAGAACAACGCATCTATAAAACAAGGGCTTCCCAGGTGGCATTAGTGGCGAAGAACCCAGCTGCTGATGCAGGAGGCCTGAGAGACAAGGGCTCAACCCCTGGGTCGGGAAGATCCCCTGGAGGAGGGAGAGGCAACTCATTCTAGTATTCTTGCCTGGAAAAACCCATGGACAGAGAAGCCTGATGGGCTATAGTCCATGAGGTCGCAAACAGTCAGACACGACTGAAGCGACTTAGCACCCACGCATACCTCTTAAGCCAAAGGACACCTGAGTTTCCAGAATCTAGTAGAGAGCCCTGGACAGTTCTTGCCCTCTTCACATCTTATCTACATCTTGATTTCAGACTTCTGGCCTCCAGAACTGTGAGACAATAAATTTCTGTTGTTTTAAGCCAACCATTCTCTGGTACTTTGCTATGGCGGCTCTAGGAAACGAACGTTTCCTTCCTTTTGCACTCTTTATTACTCTATCATTTTTCCAGTTTCTTTTTTAAATGGTTAGCTCATTCGCTTTCAATCTTTTTCTTAATAAAAAAAGGATATATGTTTATCTCTAGATACTACTTTATTCATTTTTGTAATTTTCATTGTGATTGTCCTTTTAATCCTGAGTTATTTGGTTATACATTTTTAAGTTTCAAAACACATAATCATAAGACTATAGTCTGTATGATATTGATTTTCTTAAATTTTTGTCTCAACTACTTTTTAACCTAGTAAGTGATGAATTTCTTTTTTAAAAGTTAGATGACACTGAAAAAGAATCCACTGTCCATATTCTTTATTTGCTTGCTTCAAAATATTACATGTAATTGATTTTTGTATTAGATCAAACTTTTAAATTTGGTATTCAAATATTCTGAGGAGTTGCTAATTTTATTTTATTTTTAACTGGAAGATAATTACTTTGCAATATTGTGATGGTTTCTGCCATACATCAACATGAATCAGCATAGGTATACATGTGTCCCCTTCCTCTTGAACCTCCCTCCCTCCTCCCACTCCATCCTACCCATCTAGGTTGTCACAAAGCACCAGATTTGGGTCCCCTGCGTCATACAGTAAATTCCCACTGATTACCTATTTTACATATGGTGTGCGCATGTGTTGGTTCAGTAGTGTCTGACGCTTTGTGATCCTATGGACTGTAGCCCGCCAGGCTCCTCTCTCCATGAAATTCTCCAGGCGAGAATACTGGAGTGGATTGCCATGACCTCCTCTAGAGGATCTTCCCAACCCAGGGATCAAACGTGTATCTCTTCTGTCTCCTGTATTGACAGGCGGGTTCTTTACCATTAGCATCACATGGGAAGCCTTTACAAATATAATGTATCTATTTCAGTGCTACTCCTTCAAATCATCCCTTGCAAGGGAGTTGCTAATTTGTAAAATTTTGCTTGATCTATCAATGGTGTGTTAAAATTCTTTACCACGATACTGGACTAGTAAATCTCTGTGTAATATGGTCAGTGTTGCTTTACATATTTTGAGGTATTTACAGGTTTGTGATTGTTATATATATATCATGTTATTGTGTAGTGTACCTCTATATACTTATTAATTTTTGTGTTTTTAAATTCTATTGTCTATGGTATTAAGACTTCTATACCAACTTTCTTTTTGTTATTATTTTTACTATGAACCATTTCCTATATTTTTTATTTTTCCAAATGACTATTTTAAACATGTCTGCTATGTATAGTATATAACTGATTTTGGCATTTTATGTATTCTGATAATATCCTTGTTTTAAATCAATTTTTAACACATTTGTGGTTGCAGAAGTTAATGAGTATTTGAACTTATTTTTAACTCTTTTTATTTTATTTTTACCATCTTTTGCTCTCCCCCCCCCCCACTTTTCCTGCCTTCTCTTGCATTAAAAACATTTTGTACATTCCCTTTTTCCTATTCTGCTGCCTTAGGAGCCAGACATGGCATTTTATTTTAGTAGGAATTTTTAAATTGTTAACATACATGCTTAACTATTCCATTTTCTGAAAACATCTAAGATTATTCAGTATTTTTGTCCTTTCCCCTGACATGAAACTGATCTTAGCGTATATATAAACCTCCCATTGAGTAATTCTCAGTTTCTTTACCCTTCCTTTACCCCCTTTGGCTTTTTCACTTTTGTTTAGAGTTTTGTCTAGAGTTCATCATTTTAATAAATGCAAAAATGGTGAGTTTTTTTTAAAGAAAACTAAATTTGCTAATCTATCAATTTTTCTGTTTATCATTGTCAATCTCTGTTTCTTTTTGTTTTTTCCTGAAATGCATTCTTATTAGTTATGTTCATGAGAGTCTTTGAGTGGAAATATTTTAATCATTGTCTTTTTAAAAATGTCTTTGACTCTCACTGTTAATAATAGTTTCAAGAGATATAAAGATTTTTGTACTCTCAGCTATTTTGCCTTAGGACTTATAAAGATACTATTTAATTGTCTTCTGGCATAGATTTCTACATATGAAAAGTAAGCTATCAGTCAAATTTTCATTCCTATGAAGGTGATACATCTTTTCTAACAGCTTTTAAGTTCTCTATTTATCTGATGTTACACTGTTTCACTAGGATGTGTGAATGTATGTTTTTCCTGCTTGGTGGTTTATGCTGCTGCTAAGTCACTTCAGTTGTGTCCGACTCTGTGCGACCCCAGAGACGGAAGCCCACCAGGCTTCCCCATCCCCGGGATTCTTCAGGCAAGAACACTGGAGTGGGTTGTCATTTCCTTCTCCAATGCATGAAAGTGAAAAGTGAAAGTGAAGTCGCTCAATCGTGCCCAACTCTTAGCGACTCCGTGGACTGCAGCCCACCAGGCTCCTCCTTCCATGCGATTCTCTAGGCAAGAATACTAGAGTGGGGTGACATTGCCTTCTCGACTCTTCAAATCTAAGATAGAAGATCTTTTTTAACTATGGAAAATTCTTAGCTATAACCTCTTCAAATAGTGGTTTCCCACCATTCTGTTCATCTTCAAGTCCTACAACTCCTTGGAGACGTTATGTTGAAGACTCACTTGACCTCTCTTTCTCTTAATTAACTAGAGCTTCCCAGGTGGCACTACCGGTGAAGAATCCACCTGCCAGTGCAGGAAACTCAAGAGACACAGGTTCAATCCCTGAGTCAGGAAGATCCCTTGGAGGAGGAAATGACAACCCACTCCAGTATTCTTGCCTGGAAAATTCCATGGACAGAGGGCTGCAAAGAGTCAGACACTATTGAGCACGCACGCACTCTCTTAACATTTCGCTCACATTTTTTTAATCTCTTGTCTTCCTGCCTTGTTTCTTGGGTGAAATCTTCAGCACTATCTTTAATTCATTCATTTTCTTTTAAACTATTTCTGGTGTAGAGCTTATCTCATCTGTTGGATTTTTATTTTAATGACTCTGCTTTTCATTTCTAAGATTTCTAGTTGTTCTTTTCAGCCTTCATCCATTCTAATTTCCTTTATGCTGGCATTTTTTCTCACAGTGTCTTGCTCTTTTTCTAATGGAAGTTATTCCTTCACATATCTCTTTGAACATTCTAAATATAGTTAAACCTTTTCTCAGATTGTTCCATAAAAGTAGTTTCGACAGTAATAAATTCATCTTCTTTGGTCTAGTCGGCTCTTACTTATCACAGGATTTTGGCTGAGTTGCTCATTTTGAGACTAGGCTTGCCTTCCTTCCATCTCTCTTTCCCTCCACTCCCAGTGTGTTTTCTCCTTCCTGTCTAGTGGTTTTGTGATTGCCCTCATGCTGCTCTTGGCTCTGTGGACCCCAGTTCAGACCCAGGTCTACTAACGGATCTTCAGAGATCCAGCCCACAGGGATTGAAGACAGATCCAGGCACCAAGCCAGGTGATGGACTGCTCCCTGTCCTAGTCGCAGGGTCAGATCTGTGTCTTCTCTCTCCTCTAAGACCACAGTTTGCTAAAAGCTATAGCCCCAGGCAGGAGCAACTTCTTTTCTGATCTCCTTTCAAGATTAGAAGGAGCCTGCTTCTGCCTCTGGCTTCAAGCAGTGAATCTGGCTTCAGTCTCCCATCTCTGCATGGAATGCTTTTAATTTACCCTGGAAGAGCCAAACTCTAGCTAGCATTGCCTGGTTCCAGACCTAGAGCCCTGTAAGCTTGTGGCTTCCGCTCGGCTTGAGTTTTGTATGTCTATCCCAATTCTGGGCCACAGAAGTGTTTATTTAGTTTTTAAGCTTGATACATCTCATTTATCATTGCTATGTTTTTGGAGTAAAGATGCGTCAAAGTACAAACTTTCAGAGCGGCCTGGATTAGGTTTGCATGCCAGCTTCTTCAGTGAACTGAAGACTCTGTAATGCATTGAGCTCAATCCTTAGTTCACTTTTAGGTGAGAACAGGATTTAGCCTGTGACTAGATGTCACAACTGAAATAATGTCAAAAGCGTAGCTCTTTAAACGATTTCATCTTAACATCTGTTTATCTAGTAACTAGCTTGATTATCTAATAATCTAATTCGTCATGATACTGAACATATCAAACTTTCCGACTTCCAGTTACTTTTCTTGTCAACATTTTCGTGGAATCACAAGCATTTTTTTGAAATGGAAAAGAAAGATGGAAGAAATATCATCTCTTAGCCCTTGAATTCTGGAATCTTCTAATGATTATTTTTACCAAGTAAATAAACCCAGGAGTAAATGAAATGTGGTTTACTGTTATGCTTCCCAGAATTTCTTGCAGCCAACTCAGAATTATAGCATCTTAGACATGGAAGAATTTCTTCCTATGAGCACACTGAATATTTTTTTTCCTGTTGGTCTGTATCCCATTTGCAAAGTTTAATGACTAAAATGCAAAGACTTTATTTAGAAGGTCCTGTGCAAAGGTAAAAACCCGTTTCAAAGGAAGTTCAGACATTCAGCTGCTTTCTTTGAAGGGAACTCATTTCCCTGAAAAACGTTCTGAAAACTTTCTGATGGGACCAGAGAAAGCAGAGAAGGCTGTTTCACCCTTCATTTTGTTATAAATGGAGTAGCGCTGCCGGTGGCATGTTGGTACATGTTTAATAACTAGCTTCTGGGGGGGGAAAAAATCATAGTGTTTGTCAACTTCCATGTTGTAAATACTCACACTGTGGCTTATTTCAAACTAACAGTGTGTCATTGCTAAACACAGAACTGAAAGGAGATGTTCACAGTAGGTTTTCTGGGCAGGTAGGGCTCAGCTTCAGCACCATAGAGTGCTAATGCCAAATGCAATAGATTCTTTCCAGATTTCAGCTTGACCTCTCAGCAGCACTCAGCACAGTTGCTTGTACTATTATTGACACACTCTACCCTTGCCCTCTCTGCCAGTGGTGCTGCCTAGTCTCCCCTAAGCTTGGGTTAATATAAGTATCACTGTCAGCAACTCCTCCTCTCTGCTTCTATTACTAGAGACATTTGGCCCTCTTGGAGATGTTGTTCATTTCTTTCTACATTTCCCCCTCAACCCTGGGTGATCTCATCCAGTCCCATAGCTTTAAATATCACCGAAATGCTGTTAACTCCCGTATTTTTATCTCCAGCCCAGACCTTTTCTTTGATATCCAAGCTTGATATCCAACTGCCTACTCAGATATCTCAGTGGCAACTCAAACTTAAGTTGTCCAAAAACTGAATTCTTAACCCTCCTCCTCCCATCTTTCCTATCTAAATAGATGAAACTACCATCTGTTCATTCTCTAAAACCACAAACCTAGGCGTCATCTAGGCAAGCTCCCTCCCCTTTGCTCATAACAAGCAATCCATTCTAAATACTACTGAAACCACTTTTGAAATATTTCTCGAATCTCTGTATCTCTCCATGTCCAAGCTCTCACCATTGCCAATGAACTACAGCAGCTGAACTCCTAAAGCCCTACCCCATCTTCTCTTGCCCCTTCCTCCTGTGCTCACCACAGTGGGTAGAGAGATTGTTGAAACATCTTTAAAACCTTTATTGCTTTTTCCATTACATTTAGTAGAAAATGAAACATCCTTACATGGCCTACAGGGCTTGCATGATCAGATTTCTTTAATTCTCCAATCTCATTTCCTACCACTCTCCTCCTCACTACCACAACTTGGCCCCACAAGTTGCTTAAGAGTCTTAACACACATCATTCTGAGTATTGAACTGTTTGCCAGTTTTATGTCTATCTTCTCCCATTAAACTGTAAGCTACATGAGTACAAGGACCATATCTATTACGCTCATTGTATACCTAAGGCCTAGCCCATAGTAAGTGCTCAATAGATATTTGCTGAAAAAAAAGTAATAAGTAAATGAATGAACACAAGATTAGATTTTTAGTTCAGTTCAGTCGCTCAGTCGTGTCCGACTCTTTGCGATCCCATGAATCGCAGCACGCCAGGCCTTCCTGTCCATCACCATCTCCCGGAGTTCACTCAGACTCACATCCATCGAGTCCGTGATGCCATCCAGCCATCTCATCCTCGGTTGTCCCCTTCTCCTCCTGCCCCCAATCCTTCCCAGCATCAGAGTCTTTTCCAATGAGTCAACTCTTCGCATGAGGTGGCCAAACTACTGGAGTTTCAGCTTTACCATCATTCCTCCCAAAGAAATCCCAGGGCTGATCTCCTTCAGAATGGACCGGTTGGATCTCCTTGCAGTCCAAGGGACTCTCAAGAGTCTTCTCCAACCACAGTTCAAAAGCATCAATTCTTCGGCACTCAGCCTTCTTCACAGTCCAACTCTCACATCCATACATGACCACAGGAAAAACCATAGCCTTGACTAGACGGACCTTAGTCGGCAAAGTAATGTCTCTGCTTTTGAATATACTATCTAGGTTGGTCATAACTTTTCTTCTGAGGACTAAGCATCTTTTAATTTCATGGCTGCAGTCACCATCTGCAGTGATTTTGGAGC
>SJYW01003152.1:1873505-1894870 GCA_006410735.1 Raphicerus campestris | reverse complement strand
TGGGACCGGATGCCATGATCTTTGTTTTCTGAATGTTGAGCTTTAAGCCAACTTTTTCGCTCTCTTTCACTTTCATCAACTGTATACTTATAACTGAGCTTCCCTGGTAGCTCAGCTGGTAAAAAAAAAAAAGCCGCCTGCAATGTAGGAGACTCTGGGTTCGATTCCTGGATCCGTAAGATCTCCTGAAGAAAGGGACAGGCTACCCACTCCAGTATTCCTGGGCTTCCTGGTGGCTCAGACGGTAAACAATCCGTCTGCAAACCGGAGACCTGGGTTTGATCCCTGGGTTGGGAAGATCCCCTGGAGGAAGGCATGGTAACCTACTCACAGTTATTCTTGCCTGGAGGATCCCCAGGGACAGAGAAGCCTGCAGGCCACAGCCCACGGGGTCACAAAGAGTAGGATACGACTAAACAACTAAGCTCATACTTACAAGTGCTCTCTCTTTTGGACCGCATCTTTACATAGTGTTCAGAGTCCACTTTGACCTGAGTATGGCCACTCTTGTTCTTTTTAGGTTGCCATTTTATCTTTTCCCATTCTTTTACTCACAGCATGTGTCCTGAGATCAAAAGCAAGTCTAGTATACGACATACAGTTGAATCTTTTTCTCGCCATTCAGCTAATCTATAGCTTTTGACTGGTACATTTAAACTGTTAGTAATTACTGATAGAGAAGCATTTACTATTTACATTTTGTTAACTGTTTTTTATATGACTTAAATCATTTTTGTTCCTCTTTCCTGTCTTAATTGGTGTTTTTTTTTTTAATACGTACTTTGATTCCCTTATTTTCCAATTTCCTGTCTAGGTATCTTTAAATTGATGTTAATTTACAATGTCTTAGTTTCAGTTATACAGCCAAGTGATTGTTTTACATATATATTCTTTTCCATTTTAGGTTAGTTCAAGATATTGTGTATAGTTCCCTGTGCTATACAGAAGTCCTTGATGTTTACCTATTTTACTATAGTTAAGAGTAGTGTGTATAGGTTCATCCCCCAATCCCTTTTGGTAACCTTAAGTTTGTTTTCTATGTCTGAGTCTATTTCTCTTTTGTAAATAAGGTGATTTGTATCACCATTTTTACAATGCACATATAAGTGATATCATAGGATATTTGTCTGTCTCTGATAATGTCTAGGTCCATCCATATTGCTGCAAATGGCATTATTTCATTTTTTATGATTGAGTGGTATTCCAATGTGTACATGTATGTCTAAATATCTTTTCAAATTAAGAGTTTTCTCCTTAACATATGCACAGGGTTGGGATGACTGGCTCATATTGTAACTGTATATAAAAACATGTCAGGAGAAAAATCATGTATTATAGAAAGTAGACTATGTTCCTATATTATTTTTAAAAATCTCATTTAAGCAAACTTGTGGAGCAAAAAAATAAAAATTCAGTTATACTGTGGGTGTAAGGAAATGAGTTGAACCACACGGCAGTGTAGATGGTAGGAATGGAAAATGAAGCAGGTGAAATGGATGGTTCTTTTTCTCATCAAGAGGCATAATCCTCAACTTAAAGATGATTTACTCTAAGCTAGGAAATACATTTAAACAGGAGAGGTAACCAGCATATGTGCTGGGACTTCTACCACAGTGCTTTCTCCCACATCTGATGATTGCAATGGTCCAGCAAGGGATCTATTTTGAAAAGCTTCACACAAATATTTTTTATGGATACATATACTTTATAACATAAATAAACCAAAGACAAATGAAAATTTTAAAAAACTCCTTAACAGAAAAGTAACAATTTCCTGTCTGAATCTTAAGTAAAATAATATAGCTTCCAGCTTCAAGTCAACAGCTGTAAGATCATGTTCTTAAAGAGTTAATTCTGCTTAATGGAGGAATGAAACCCAGCTCCTAAGGATGGAAGAGAAGCAGATTTGTCCAGTATTTGGAGAGCCAAAAATAGACTGACATCTTATTTTACTCTATCTACCTACCTTCCTTCTCTCTTTTGGCTTAAGTAAAATACCAGAAATGTTTTAAGCTATAAAAACTTCATGTATACAAACTAACAAAATATACAGAGCCCAAACACCTGATTTAAATATTTTAAGCATCTTTATTTAATAAATAACTTCACTAAAACAGCATTGTAAAACGTGAACTGTTAAAATTAAAAGGCACTTAAAATGAGAATGTGAATAGTATGAAACAAAACAGGAAACTCAAAGAGAAGTAAATATACAGTGGTCTGTTATAGCATTAATTGAAAGTAAATGCTTAAGTGAGAGCTACTGCATAAGCCACAGTACAACTTCACACATTCAATAAAAAGGCAAATGTACAGCTAAAACATCAATGAAAAAGTACTGATTTTTAAAAAGTCTTACCCCAAACTGCAAACAAATACATTAAATGATTAGAAGAGGTGATAAAAAGCACCAGCCTNCTACTGCATGAGCCACAGTACAACTTCACACATTCAATAATAAGGCAAATGTACAGCTAAAACATCAATGAAAAAGTACTGATTTTTAAAAAGTCTTACCCCAAACTGCAAACAAATACATTAAATGATTAGAAGAGGTGATAAAAAGCACCAGGCTTTAAAAAGAAAATGAATAAAATAAAATCCACCTGGAGGTCCTCAATTTAGCAAATACTATGTAAATTAAGGCCTTTATGTAGATAATGCTAAATCAAGGACTTTTTGCAGAAAATTTCCCAAGACTTTAATTTACAAAGAGAAGGCATAAAAGTTACCAAAATTAAGTAACTCTTAAAATGGCACACAGGTTTTAAAGCTATGTTTTTCCTTCCTAGCTGACTTTCCCCATGGCCTTTGCAGATCAAATATTTCACTATTTTACACCTGTAACTCCTAGCATACTCATCTTTCAGGTATGTCATTAGTCATGTCTAACAGGCAAATAGCAAAATAATACATTTAAAACAATTCTAAACTAGCTAGGACATTACTTTGGATTAAAAATGACATGTCTGCAAAGCTAGAAATCAGTTTTAACACTTGATTAACAGAAAATCTTATATCATCCTCATTAACTACTACCTTTCAATCACTCTAGAAATACTGCCTAATCCAGTAAGAGCTGGATTTCACTAGTCCAGGAGAGAAGGTCAAAAAGGCACATTGTGACCTTAGGTGACAAGGATAACCATCCTGTCTCAAGTCTTTTGTCAGTCCCTGGCATTGGTTATAACATTATTTTCAAAATAATAAAAAATTTTCAAATTATACATATTGTACATTTTCAGAACCTGCCCATGAGAGAACCACGGTGGCGCTGCCCTGAAGCTGTCTCACTGTGGCTGTGGAATTGCTGCTTTGCCTTCAGTGCTGCGGGCACACACAGGCAGTGCTCATTTCCCCTCGTACTTCGGATTAACAACAGTTGTCACAGCACTCTTGTAAATAGGATTTTCACCCTAAAAAAGAAAAAAATTATCAGCTACTCTACTAAAGTCACCTAACTTTATAAAACAATATTAAAATTAAAGACCATTTTCGTAAGTCATTTCCATTTGATCTGTCCAGATATCAAAAGCTTACAAAAAATGAAAAATGAAAGCTTTGCCCACCAGGCTAAAGGTGGCCCTGAAAAGGCACTTTTCCTTTCTGAAAAGCCATTCCTCCACTAGTGCTCTGCTGTCAGCGGCTTCCGTTTTTAAAACTAGTCTTGAAACTAGTTTTTAACAAACTCTTCTGCCATCAATGCCTGATTCTTAATCCTTATTGTGCACAAAGGAGCTTGATAATGAACAGACTGCTTGGCTTTCTTGTCTGTGAGGGAGGTGCTGTTCTGAGGCTTTGCCACCCAGGGTGCAGAGATTCTGAGGTAACACTGTCACAAGTGGGCACAGTGCCAAATGTGCTTAGACAAAAATAATTACTATTCTTCATGAAATAACTGCTATTCTTCAATATGCTGATGAAACATTTTATCTTTGACACTGTATTTTACTGAAGAGTTAAATGATTCCAAGCCATAAACATGAGAGATCTTTCAAGAGTCAAAACTTCACTGACAGTGATGTTTTAAAATACATAATTTTCTTTAAAAATTCTCATTCTATATTATACATTTTAATATCTCCTATAGCATTCTTTTTCTATTCTTTAAAACTGAAGATAGGCTTGAAAGTCAAATGAGAAATACAGGCAAATATTTCTATCTCAGAGGAAATAAGTGAGTACAAATCAAATAAATGTTTTAAGATTTTTAAATGCTAGTTTAGTTTCGTATTTTACTATAGCAACATTTCAGGTTATTTTTAAAATATTTATAGAAAGCACCCAAAGGGTAATTTTTGCTTTTAAAATCCACACTTCACTTCAGGTTACATTTAGATATCGCTTTCATTGCCACAATTTCTGCTTCCTAGAAGCGTATAGTCTAGTGGATGATAAAGAACTCTGAAACAGTACACAAGAGAATTACATAAAATGGGAACAGCATAAGAAAAAAAGGATTGACTGAGATTAAGGATATTGTCAAAATGAAACTGACTACAGATAAAACACTGAAAGGTCTATAGACACACATACACACGCCGAGTTAGAAATCTATACGGCTGAGAAGTTTTTAAGGGTACATATGTATGACTTGAGTGGGAAAGGAAAGCAGACGATGCCGTCTTTAAAAAGACTCAGAACTCATTGAGGGAAAGTAAAACATATAAAGGCTGGGTCCTGAGAAACACCAAATAAACCACTCTGACTTCAGTTCAGCAGTTAGTCTGGAACCCGACACTGTGCCTTCACTCCACCCCACAAAGCACAACCTGCCCAGTCATTTCTGAAACCAAAGAACTCAGGATCCCTCAGGGATAAACATTATATAATCTGGGTGACAAAAATCACATTGGATATCAAATTCTGAGCTCTCATCCCAACTGGATCCCAAATGGTATTATAACAGACATTTCATAATGGAGACTGGAGTATGGATCCTACCAATTACATTCATGAGTAATTAAGTACAAATGAGTGAGTCTATTTCCACCTTCCTATCATGCAAGGCTAGAACTGCCCATTTTTTTCAAATATGCTAGGAAAATAAATTACCATTGTTTCTTTAATGCATTAGATAAATCTAATATTTAATACTTAAAAACTGTAAGAGAGGCAATAAAACATGGAGAAGGAAAAAAAAGCCTAAGTTATAGATGAAACCACAGTACAATTTACATGGCAGAACTTACCTTTGGAGAAAACACTGCCTTTTCATGTACACATTTATTTCATATATATTATTATTTCAAAGTCCATCCAAACAAAATATTAACATGCAAGGTTAGAGGTAAGAGATTAAACCATCTGCGTTGGGCATCATCTTAAATGGAGGTAAGCTAAAATAATGCATATTAGTTCCCATCGTTCAGAGTGCAACCCTTCCCCATCCCAACAAAAAGCAAAGCCTGTTTAAATCAAGAGGAACAGGGCTACATTCAGCAGGTAAGTCCTCTGTTCTCAGTAAATGTCGTCCGCGCTTACTCTGGAAGGCCTGATGTGGTCACAGCATCATTTCTGTTGCATATTAGAAATGCAGTGCACGACTGTGGGAGATTAGCAGCCCACATTCAATGTGTTTATATATGAACAGCTTTAACAGAGCTGATGATTTGATTTTTTTTAATGTACCTACATGAATAGTCTTATGTGCTGAAGTAATTAGACTGCCTGCCTATTTATCTGAACTATGTTAATGACATAACTGACCAGCAACCTTGGCCCCATACTGGAAAAGTGCTTTGTAAGCCATGATTTAATTCCTTAATGCTCATTCACTAATATCTACTATCTCTAGTTTTTCTTGAGAAAACATCTCAGAATAACCAGTACCCATTAATTTTCCTGAATTTGACTAACGAATAGAAAAATTTTCACAAAACTTTCACATCTTGAATTATCCAAAATGCTTATTTTGGCTGAAGTAACAGTGTACCAAAAACTGACTTAACAATAAAAACATAAAGTTTCACTGTTACTGATAATTTCCTTCAAAATACAATTTAACATATAGCAAGGTAAACATTTCACCTTTCAATAGGAGATACAGAAATTTTTTCATGTAAGTATCCATATAAAATGTCAATATCTGATTATGACAGAAACGAAAGGAAAACCCAGCAAATTAGTTCCCTTCTAAAAATGACATTCTTTCTGTAAAGCTCTAAGTGAGGAAGAAAAGACTATTAAGTCTCATACTACTAAGAAAATGTACCAGACTATGCAAGATGAATCTGACAATAACTTTCTGCCATCAAATTTAACTTTGCCATTCAAAAGTCTTAAGATCTGCTTAATCAGACACATGATGGTTTCTAACGTTTTCAGTACTCCCTGTATCTCTTAAAAATAAGAAACATTCTGGTACTTTAAAATCTTACCGTGTTGTTCTAAGTATACTCTCATTCATCAGAGTAAATAAATCTGCACTGATGGGTTTGTGGGTATAAATAACAGTGACTTCCCCATTCAGCAGTGTCACAGTAACAATAACATTTTTAAGTTACCAGAAATAGCAGACTGTCATTTCCTATAGTGATCTCCCTCCTCCTAACCAGGTAACAGTGTCTCCTGAAGACATGTTGATTGCTGCCAGTTCAATGCAGTGGTTAAGAAGCTAGACCCTGGAGCCCAGTGGCCTGGGTTTCAATCTCAGCTTTTCCACTAACTAGTCTTGTGAACTTGGTCAAGTTACCAAACTCTTCTGTGCCTCAGTCTTCTCGTATGTGAAATAAGAATAAAGGAAAGGAAGGCGTTCAGGATCACCAGTCAGGAGAATTGGTTCTAATCACAACCTTTTTATCAGAGTATTAGGGGCTTACATAATTATATTAAAACATGCTAGAAACATTTCATGAAAATTCAGTTATAAGGAAAAAGCCTGTCCAGTGTTGATAAAAGAGAAAATGATACATTTGTCACCCAGGTAGAGCATACACTCGCCAAAATAACTTTCCCTTAGCTTAGAGAATAGGTGAACCAGGCTCTATTACCACTATGAAATTTTCAGCCAAGTTTTTATTTAAAACTCTAGTAGGGTTTTTCTCTACATGAAATTTAAATTTCCTGTTCACTTTTCACTCTAAAACTTACAAATAATAATTTGTTATATATAAGGATGTTATCATATAAAGATGATAATACCACCTAAAGCAAAGGAATCTAGTGAGGATTATAACTGACAGGCTGCTATCAAATACTGTAGTCATTAGCCAAAAAAAACACAGTATAGTTATTGACTCCCTGTTAAAGCTCTGGGAAATGAAGTGACCCAGTGCCATTCTACCTAAGCAGAAGACTTAGCTGGGACTCAACCCAGGTCAGTCTGATCACAACACACGTTCTTTTCACAACACAGTTGCTGCTTCTATACCATAAAGCTTAATCCAAAGCCCTTCTAAATACTATTATTAACACACAGAAAGAAAAGCCATAGTATAGCCATATAAATAAAGCCAGACTTTGGAGAAAGAAAAAAAGCAATAGTGATAAAAGACACGCAGTGCAGTAAAGACATGCAAAGACAGAAAATGAAAGAAAATACGAACGGCAATTTAGAGACCAGCTTTACGTCCATAGTTTGGATTCTTGAAATTATTAATAGGACTCTTGTAAATCGGATTTTCTTGCTAAAGTAAAAGAAATAGTTTCTAATGATTTCATCAGAAAAAAACTGACATATATAGTGAGTGTTTAAACACTATAAAAGACAATTTTTACTATTCTTACGCTTCCAAAATTTTTTTTTTTTAATCCAAGCAAATTGTTGTAAAATGCAAACAACTAAAATTCATTTACACCTGAAAAATACTGAAGATTGTCACTGCCTTCTTGTATCAAAAGATGAATACAAGACGGCCAACGTGTGGCCACACTAGCCTCCAACCCCACATTTCAAAGCACTAAATGCTGACATACATTTTCATCACTTGTAGCTTTTAAATTTTGTATAAAACAAGGTTACTGAGTTGTAATTTGCAAAGTAAAAATACCCTTTTAAAGTATATAGTTTCATGAATTCTCAAATGTATAAAGACACCCACCTGGGCAATTTAGAGACCACAGGTTTAGTCCCCATGGGTTTGCCTTTTCTAGACTATTATATAAATTGAATTACACAGCCCTGTCTCTTATACACATCTAGATGTGTATAAGAGACNATTCTCAAATGTATAAAGACACCCACCTGGGCAATTTAGAGACCACAGGTTTAGTCCCCATGGGTTTGCCTTTTCTAGACTATTATATAAATTGAATTACACAGCCTGTAGTCTTTTGAGTGGCTGATTTCTACTTAGGGTTCTTTAATAAAAAAAAAAAAAAAAAAAGGCAGCAGCTTTCCACTGAATAGTCTGAAGTTATGTAGGGTTTTAGTTTTTTTGGTCATGCCAACTATGTGGAATCTAAGTTCCCCAACCAGCGACTGAACCAACACCCCTTGTGTTAGAAATGAGTGTTAACCACTACACCACCAGGGAAGTCCCCAGGATTCTATCTTATATAAAAAGGCAGAAGAGCGGAGTTAAGATTAAAATTATTAAGAAAATAAAAATACCACAGTAACCTGAAGAAATATTCTTACAACTGTTTTCTTTTAATGGGATATATTTAAGATGTTTTCTGTTTTTCACTGAATGCAAGTTTCCTGAATAATAAATTCTGGGGGGGCAACTGAAATATTTAAAGGACTTTAATAATCAGCTCTAGAGCTAATAATCAAGTCTTAGAAGCATTACATTTACTTTCTGACACACCTTCCATTTTAGATGTTTTCCAACTTACCGTGTCCCATTTAGCATTCATTTTTTCCTTTTCAAATTTGGCAAATTCCCTCCTGTCANACTTTAATAATCAGCTCTAGAGCTAATAATCAAGTCTTAGAAGCATTACATTTACTTTCTGAAACACCTTCCATTTTAGATGTTTTCCAACTTACCGTGTCCCATTTGGCATTCATTTTTTCCTTTTCAAATTTGGCAAATTCCCTCCTGTCATGAATGATCATTAAAAGCTTCCAAATCAGCAGCAATGCAAGGCCAATAAGAACAATGCCAGCAACCACACCTGCTACAATTGGAATAATGTCTGGGCCAGTGGGGCACTCTGTAAAGTAAAAAGCAAAGGATACGCACACAAGGGGGTTAGCACAGAACCACAGAGAGCTGTGCAGTCTCACAAAAGACACAGGAATTGAAACTCCAAGATAAGTGAGGTATCTTGAGGCACACTATCCAAAAGAACCTATAAAAAAAGATACTAGAAGTAACAGATAAGTTTACAAGATCATAAGGTACATGATCAATAAAGAAAAATCATGTATTTCTATGAATTACACCAAAACTGATTTCTATATATTAGAAAGTGAACCTCAAGTATTATCTACAATGGCACCAAAATCACAAAATACCTATGTATAAACCTAATAAAACATGTATAAGATTTATATGCTAAAAATTACTGAACACTGATTTTTTAAAAAGTTAAAGACCTGAATAAATGGAGAGATTTTATCTATGTTCATCGATTAGATGATGTCAATCCTCTCCCAATTTGATCTATAAACTCAATATTATCCCAATCAAAATCCTGGCAGGACATGTGTGGGATATCAAGCAAGTGAATTCTAAAATTTACAAAGAAGTAGGAGAACTAGGAAAGTGTCTCAAAAATACTTTCAGGAAAAAACAAAGTTGGACAATTTACATTATCAGATGTCACAAAACTAGCCGTGAAGCAACGGTAATTGAGAGAGTGTGTTACTGGCTAAGGGACAGATGCCTAAATTAATGGAAAAGAATCAAAAGTCAGAAACAGGCCCACACACATAAGGTCATCTTATTTTCACCCAAAGTGGAGAAAGGTCAGCCTTTTCAAGAAATGGTACAAGAACTGCTGGAAATCTACCTACAAATAACTGGAGCTCCACTCCAGATACTGAGAGCAGCTCAAAATACGTTATGGACCTAAATGCAAATCCAGAAACTACAACTTTCAGGAGAAAAATACTTATGAAGTTGAGTTATGCAAAGAGTTCTAGGGTAGTAAGAAGCAAGATCTACAAAAGAAAAACTTGGTAAAATTTAAGCTTCTGGTCTTCAAAAAACAGTATTTGAAACACACATACCTGAAAATGCAAAATGATAACAGAGGCTTTAAGAAACAGTTTGCCTGTTTCAAGTTAAATATATGCCCTCTCCCCAATCCCTAACATTTATCCTAGAGAAATGAAAACTTACATTCCAATAATAATCACAACTGTAGAAAATTCCAAAGACTGTGTTAAAAGTTCCCAGGGAAAAAAAAAAAAAAGATAAAAATGATTCCTCTCTTGAAAAGCAGAACAAATTCATGCCATATAATACCCTTTAACAAATTATCCTTCCCAGTGTCCAAGCCTAAATCAAGCTGCTATTTAAAATATCATTAGTGATGATGTTACTGAGTACCTTCTATCAGGCACTGTGCTAAGGGCTTTATAAGGGTTACTTCATTTACTCTTCAAACTCTCCATAACATAAAATTTGCTTTCTCTTTCCCTTATTTCTTGCAGTTAATTGAATACTATTTTAAGCTTGAAGAGATTTTAAATGTCCTAACTTGAATGTGAAGTAGTCATGTAAAATAGCTGGATGCTGTTCCTAGATGTGAGTGAATCAAAGTCGCTCAGTCATGTCTGACTATTTGCAACACCATGGACAGTCATGTCTGACTATTTGCAACTCCATGGACTATCCATGGAATTCTTCAGGCCAGAATACTGGAGTGGTTAGCCTTTCCCTTCTCCAGGGGATCTTCCCAACCCAGGGATCAAGGGGAACTGCCAACAGCTCTAACCAGCAGAAAGACATAAAAGAAAATGCACACACTTTGACATGATCAGATTTCTAACCTGGAGTCTCTACGACATGAACAGTGGCCTCGTTGTTCACATTCACTGAATACGTGAAGTAGAACCAGCAGTCGTCAACGTCCTTCTCCTTACAGTGGGACAAGGGGTCCACCTGGCCTGGCTGCGGCAATCTGTCCCGATTTTCAACCTTGGTAATGTTGAAATGTGAACATTCCTGAGCACACGTGTCTTTCTTTTCTCCTTTATTGAAGGCTCGGCACTGAACACATTCTCTGTTAAAATGCAAATGATTATATTTATTATTTATAATATTTGCTTAAAGATTATTTTGTGTGCTGGACTCAAAATTTGACCAAATTAGGCCAAGAGAGATGAAAGAAGATATGAATAAATGAAACATATGACATTTCTTGGTGGGAAAACTAAACATAAAGATGCTAGCTTCCTAAGTGAAATTACAGATTTATTACAGCTCAAACTAAAATCCTCCAAAAGAAATGAGTAATAAGCTAAAACTAGCCCAATCAGATATGAAACATACAATATAAAGCCAAAATAACTTTTGAAATGTGTTGCTGGTATTATGGTTCTTTCTGCTAGGGACAAAACCTTCCATTTTATTTAGTCAAAAGGCAGTAAATAGCAACTGGTAATATTAATTTAACAAAGGTTACCACATGGATTCAATTAAATACCAAATTCAGGTTGAAATAATGGTACCACCACACTCATAGGATACAATTCACTATCATGTGCCAACACTAGCGATTGAGAATTTCTGGACTTAAAAAGTGGGCTTCAATGTGACAGATACTTTATTTACAGTGTGGCCTGGTGTTAGCACTGTTCTATGTACCGTGTGATCACACACAGGCGGACAGACAGTGACCAATCACCTATTTCAAGCAACTGAGAAAGACTTACTTATGCTCAGCACAGACTCCAAGGCAGGTCTGACACATCTCACAGGTCGGCCCTTGGAACTTGGGGTCTGTACACTTACAGGCCCCACACTCGCAGACGCCGCGGCCATTGCAGATCTGTCCATTCACGGCCATGCAGGATGTGGTATCCAGAGAACAGTCACAGGCGCTGCCGGTGTAGTTAGGGTTGCACTCACACACTCGACACTTGCAAACACCATTTCCTGCAATTAAAAATCTCATTTCTCACAACAGTGGTAACAACATAATCACAGCACTGCAAAGCACTGAAAACAAGCAAGAATATGTAAGAAAGTATCCCCGGGAGGGAGTGACCCTCAGTGTTGCCCCTTTTCTATTTATCACTAAGCAAACTCGCAACATGTTTCATTATATTAGACAGGACCACATTCCATAACCACTTTCAGGCCCATTCTCACCTCCACATATTAAGCCATTGGATCTATCACAGTTGAAATTATCACACTCGCAGAATTTGCCAGAATAAATTTCATTTGTATTGTCCCTCTTCCTACACACACACTGTCCACAGACACACTCTCCATTGTTGCTGCAGATTTCTGAACTGTTCTCTTTCCTGCAGTAAGCGTCCATGTCTTCACTGTTCACCTCATCTGTGCTACATTCGCAGTGTCTCCCGACACGCCCTTCGTTGCACCTAAACAGAGTCCAAAATTTCAGTCACATAAAATAAAAATGATTGAAGTCACAAGTAAAGTGAGAAAGACAGGAAATAAAACTATAAACATTATCTTCAGACTACAATTAAATGCGAGTGTTTGTGCCGTGTGTCACAGAAGTGTGCATATGTGCATGTGCACACACACAGAGCCATCCAAGTCCATATGGAGTCTCCACAGGGGCCTAGGACAAAATTCCTCTTCAGGAAAATAACCATTCTGATCAAAATGAAAATACAATCTAGCAATGAACAGGTGAACACAACATTTGGAAACAAAGGATAAACTTATTTTTCAAGAGTGTGGTATGTTTTCAAAGGATATGCTGTATATTACATTTACTATTATTTGCCCAATTTTTATACTAAAAGATTATACATACTAAAAAATACTAAAAAATATAAAAACACACAACTGAATGGCTGAACTGATAAAAAACACAGCCCAAAAAATACATGGAAGTTGAAAACCATACTAAAGGTATCATATTAAAATGTAACTACCATAATCTTTAAAAACAAATTTATCCTAACGATTCAGACTTTTCAGACACTTTTTGTAGTGCTTATACACATTGTATCTGGTAAATATACAAAAAGAAGGCAAAACATTTTTAAGATCGTTCAGATAAATAATATTTTACTAAAAATGTATCTATACAACTCAGGATATGACATGGAAAATAAAAAATGTAACATTTTGTTATTTAGAATAGAAAGCTAGTAAATAATGACAAAATAGTCATTAATTTTCCTCATGATTAAAAACCCTTAAAAGCCTAGTCATTTGGGAGCTGACAGTTGGATCAAAATAGTCTTCTCTCCTGTTCTAAAAAAAATAGGAGAAAGATGAAATAGGAAGATTTACAGTATAAAAATTAAAATAATTTGACTTAAGTTCTATTAGTAGTAGATTCTATGTTCTGAAAAGAGTGCTTTCTTAGTTTTACAGATATATGAATTTTTAAAAAATTATTCCAACAATGCAGAAGTACATGTACTAACAAGCTGAACATCCTTTATTAATTCCTAATTCCAGTTCCCATATAAAATCACTATTATTTTCTATAAGCTTACTGAGCTCTAGAGAGTTCAAATTGCTATCATGAGAAAAAAAACCCAAATGCTACCATAAACATTTGTTAAGTAACATCTTGGATGGCTACAAAAGCTTTTATTTTAGAAGGGAGTCTGCCTAAGGAAAAAAAGGTAGAGAAGAACTTTCTATGAAGAACACACAGAAGACCAACAAATTGATCTTGTGGTGAGCAACAGTAGTTGGAAGAGTAAGTTATCTGCTCCCACAGAGATTCTGGGAAGCTCAGACAGGTGGCCTCCAGAAGTCCCAGCTGCCATACCCCCCAGACCGTGCGCGCCTCCCGCTCACCTGCAGGCCCCACACTCGAAGGTCCCGTTGCCATCGTGGCACTTGGGGCTTCCTGGGATGCCTTCACTCTGGCACTCGCATTCACAGATGAACTGAAGGATAATCTCCACTTCCTCAGTGAAGCCCAGAGGCTTAATCTTAATGGTTTCAGAGTTCTTATTTGGACATTTATTTGCAGTTATGCTAATTTCAAATTTAACCTTAAAAGGAAAACAAGAAGATAAGTTAAAAACTGAGCAACTTAAATCTACTAAAAATTTTTCAAAAAGCTACTCAAGTTATATTTAACTGTTTCTCAAATTNTTTCCTCATGATTAAAAACCCTTAAAAGCCTAGTCATTTAGGAGCTGACAGTTGGATCAAAATAGTCTTCTCTCCTGTTCTAAAAAAAATAGGAGAAAGATGAAATAGGAAGATTTACAGTATAAAAATTAAAATAATTTGACTTAAGTTCTATTAGTAGTAGATTCTATGTTCTGAAAAGAGTGCTTTCTTAGTTTTACAGATATATGAATTTTTTAAAAATTATTCCAACAATGCAGAAGTACATGTACTAACAAGCTGAACATCCTTTATTAATTCCTAATTCCAGTTCCCATATAAAATCACTATTATTTTCTATAAGCTTACTGAGCTCTAGAGAGTTCAAATTGCTATCATGAGAAAAAAAACCCAAATGCTACCATAAACATTTGTTAAGTAACATCTTGGATGGCTACAAAAGCTTTTATTTTAGAAGGGAGTCTGCCTAAGGAAAAAAAGGTAGAGAAGAACTTTCTATGAAGAACACACACAAGACCAACAAATTGATCTTGTGGTGAGCAACAGTAGTTGGAAGAGTAAGTTATCTGCTCCCACAGAGATTCTGGGAAGCTCAGACAGGTGGCCTCCAGAAGTCCCAGCTGCCATACCCCCCAGACCGTGCGCGCCTCCCGCTCACCTGCAGGCCCCACACTCGAAGGTCCCGTTGCCATCGTGGCACTTGGGGCTTCCTGGGATGCCTTCACTCTGGCACTCGCATTCACAGATGAACTGAAGGATAATCTCCACTTCCTCAGTGAAGCCCAGAGGCTTAATCTTAATGGTTTCAGAGTTCTTATTTGGACATTTATTTGCAGTTATGCTAATTTCAAATTTAACCTTAAAAGGAAAACAAGAAGATAAGTTAAAAACTGAGCAACTTAAATCTACTAAAAATTTTTCAAAAAGCTACTCAAGTTATATTTAACTGTTTCTCAAATTATAAGCTGCTGCTGCTGCTAAGTCACTTCAGTCGTGTCCGACTCTATGCGACCCCATAGACAGCAGCCCACCAGGCTCCTCCATCCCTGGGATTCTCCAGGCAATAACACTGGAGTGGGTTGCCATTTCCCTCTCCAATGCATGAAAGTGAAAATCAAAGTGAAGTCGCTCAGTCGCTTATAAACAAGTAAGCTTTTTCTTTACTTCAAAAAAATGTTTATGTAACATACCTCATCCCCAATGGAAATATTAGAGCATTTTCTCCCATTTTCCCCTGTTCCATTCACCCCATTCTTGCAGTAAGACTTGTAATTTATCGTTACTCCTTCCGGTAATTTGCTGTTTTCCAAAATGACTTCTGAAGAAAGGGACTAAAAGAAAGACTAGTAAGAGGAAAGGCAAACAAATGATACTATAAAATAAGTTGAATTAATAAATCCAATGGATAAAATAAGCTGTTAAGAAAACAGTATTATTTAAATATTGGAAGCCTAATCTTGAGTGACGAGAAAACACAAAACCCAGAGAAATGGGCTCAAATAAAGAACCACCAATTATTCAAATAATGTACACGACTGAAGAGAGTATTTAGTTAAAATTTTAATGATGACGCAGCACAGAGGCCTAATATTAATTACGAAGAGTTCTAAGAACTCAGAATACTTTCTTTCCCCACTGGCAACACGCTCTCCTCTGCCCTGCCACTTCTAGCTCACTAGTGTTGGTCTCTCAGTCATGTCTCTTTGTAGCCCCATGTCTACAGCCCACAAGGCTCCTCTGTCCATAGATTTCTCCAGGCAAGAATACTGGAGTGGGTTGCCATTCCCTTCTCTAGGGGATCAAACCTGGGTCTCTTGCATTGCAGGCAGATTCTTTACCATCTGAGCCATCAGGGAAGCCTCAGCTCACTGAAGACAAAGGTAAATAATCTACTACATAGGCTGGAAACAAATCTGCTTACGGGCCATTGCAGGCCTGCCCCCACTCCCTCAAAGAAAGAAAACCAGAGTGGGAGGATTCAAGCCAGTGTTTTTGTAGAACAGCAGAGGGCGCAGGACAAATGGAGAAGACTGCAGCAGCAAGCTCGATCCCGGTCACACCAGGAGTTAGGAAAGCATTAAGATATGCTGTAAAGACAGAACAACTATGGGGGTGACAGGGAAAAACTGGAATCTAGAAATCTGTAAAAATCTGTGTAGGGTCTCNAGCTCGATCCTGGTCACACCAGGAGTTAGGAAAGCATTAAGATATGCTGTAAAGACAGAACAACTATGGGGGTGACAGGGAAAAACTGGAATCTAGAAATCTGTAAAAATCTGTGTAGGGTCTCCCCTGGCATGAAGTAGAAAATAAAATTCAACTCGTCGAAGGGCTGGAGCTGGTGTATGCAGCACAGGACAGTTACAGTTGTATTACAAAGGCCTCCAATGACTTAACAGTTACTGACCAAGGCTTAATGAGTAAGTATCCCTAAAGTACTCAGAACTAAACTCGAGATGAACAATTCCTCTTAAATTTCAACCTCCTTCCACGTGGATTAAAAATCTTACAAACCTTACTTTAGTAAGTCATGCATGCATTCACATATATTTTATGGTACATGCACATATGACTGTGTGTACCACTTGAGAACAGAGAACTATGTACCCTGAAAACATGGCAAGAGAAGAATTAGAAAAAAAAAAAGAAAGAAAAAGGGTTTCCTGCACAATTCATCTAAATCAATGAATCTATAAAATGAAGGGAAGTAAAGAAGACTGAGGTAATCCTATAAATCTAAATGGATGATGTTTCATACTTGTTTTCCAAAAAGGAGACTTATTACTTAATGACATTCAAAGAGAATTTAGAAATCCACCCGCCGCCATGCCTTCTATTTTGCCCTGCAAACACATTTTTGTAAGAGACTGAGTTTTTCCTCCACGTACAGAATTTTACATACAAGTTTTACATTGTCTTCTGGGGCCTGCTAAATTGTGTATGAAAGGAGTTTTACTTTTTTTCAGCAAAGTATTCTCAACAGGGTACTCCCCAAAATAGATCTTACTCAGAATGCACTCACATTGTACGCATCGATGATCAACTGAATCACATTGCTGGAATTTGCAGATAATGTTCCTACCGCTGACTTAGGGATCAAATTTTTCAGTTCCTGCAATTAAAAAATAAAACCTATAAAATTTGACTAATTAGCATCTACTGAGTACCTGCTATTTATTTTAAAAAATCATTTCTTGATATATATCCAAACAAGGAGTCAGACCTAAAAACAACTAGTTTTGCAATGTAATTAAAATTAATACCACGTTTGTAAAATCTAGCCTTTCTATCTGATGACATTTTCCCACATTTCAATTCAGACATATCATTTTGCCTTTGATGACTAAACAATAAGGATCTAAAAATGTGTTCCTATTTTGATTTCACTCGTATATATTTACCTTGTAAACAGGCTGAAATTCTTCAGTAACTGCAAAAATTGTCTGAATGTTATTTTCGCTTAGTTTCTGGACAAGGTGAGCAATAGAAGGATAATCCTAAGAAATTAATAAAATTTAGTATGTTATTATATCTAATATACTCCAGTTTTTCAATACTTTCTGAAAATAATGATTTGCAAATATATCTGGATTACTTATGCAAGACTGCCTGAAACAACACAAATTACTGCTGAACTGAGTGCTGTCTAGTGGGTTTCTAATCCTTTTCTAACTTCATGTGTGCATAAAAATTTCAATAAAAAAGATTTTTTAAAGATTATCTATGTATATTAAATGTCAGAACAATGAAATTGAAGAATTAACATAATAAACGGTTATATTATCACTAAGAAAAGACCAAGATTCAGCAAGGTTTAGGTTTCTTCCAGACCTTGAATAAACTGCCAATGTTTATTTTCCGTAGAGGCAGGATGCCTACCTTTCTTAGATCATATATAAATAAGGCAAGGAGTGTAAGACTATACAAATGATTTGTTCAGACATAGTATCAAACTTGCTACCCCTTGATGGACCGAATGAGAGGAGACAGAGCTTTGGGCTGGGTGCAGGGCCAGCAGTCAGCAGCTCCCTTCACCACCAGGCCCTCAGCTACGCGGAAGGAAGCAGGCACAAAGCCACAGCCTCAGAACAGCAACAAAGCTTTCCTGCACATTAGGTCAGGGCCCAACTTACCAAAATAACAAAANGCTTTGGGCTGGGTGCAGGGCCAGCAGTCAGCAGCTCCCTTCACCACCAGGCCCTCAGCTACGCGGAAGGAAGCAGGCACAAAGCCACAGCCTCAGAACAGCAACAAAGCTTTCCTGCACATTAGGTCAGGGCCCAACTTACCAAAATAACAAAACCCCAATCCTGAAAACCCACAAGCCCATTACCCATAATACTCTAAAAACCAGAATCCATTTAATATGTAAGGCGCTAAGCACTTACGTAATAATGGCTCATTGTGTACACATCATTTTCCAGGTGACACTGTCCATCATTTGGTAAAACGATGCCACCAAGTTTCCCATCTCCAGCAAAGTGAAACCCAGCATCCGTGGAAAACACCAGCAGCCGTGTCACATTCCTCCAACCAATCAGTGACTTGAAAAGGAAAGGATTTCAATTTTAAAATACTACCTACAGAAATTCAGCAAAGATTAAATCTTTTAATCTTTATATAGGCTACCACTATACTTTCAACTTAATTCTGTATTTTCTCTTTTCACAATGCTAATAACATCCTTGCTGATAAAGGCACTGAGCCCACTGAATAAAATCCCCCCGCCTCACTATAACACTTCACCTTGCCTACCTCTGGCTGTCTCAGCTCTTTTTTTAAAAACTACCTTTTAAAGTCAGTGTCCTTCTCCCCACTAAAAGGTAGCTCCACTCTACGCAGAGCAGGGACCACATCTGGTTTTGTGCATCATCTTATCTCTACTAGGTGCTTAATGAATAAACAAAAATGTCGCAGCCCACACCCAACTTTATCTAAACACTGTTATCTCCCCTTCCCATCCATACCAACTCCACCTTCTGGAGCATAGAGCATATACTCCCTTTATCAGCCACCATATTTAAAAAGCCTTCCCCTTTTAATTCTATAAAAAAGCATTTTCTTCAAAGACTTGACCCTACTTAATTCCACCCCTTTTAATCCATGAGTACTGTTTGTTCATTTATTTTATTCTCCACCTTATTCAGCAAAAAATTTAAAGTGGTGGTAAAATCCTCTTGAATGGTAATTTTATAATCATGTCTTTGTTAACTCCATACATCTGTATATATCTTCCTAAGACTATAAAATCCTTGAAGGCAGGAATTAAGTTTATTTATGCTGGCAGACCAATTGGAATATGTCTCTTCTGCGTTTAGAGAAGTGGAACAGTTACTTTCAGTCAGCACAGGGAGCAGAGGGCAGCGGCCAGGATGCCACGGCCTGTTTTAATCTCAAGGCTGAGGTTCAGGCAGAGACAGTGCAGAGAATGCTTTCCCCATATGAGCTTCCAGCGGGATCACAAATGAGTGGCTGGAGAGGAGACAGGCATCAAGCTAGGCGCCTGGAAAACTACTCTTCCCCTTTAACAATGGAGACTGTCCTTAAACTGCATCTACCCTGATGAGAAGTCAAGAGTGACCACAATTCAGTTGTTAACTGTTTGTTGGCTACTTGCACTATCTATGGCTTCCCTGGTGGCTCAGAGGTTAAAGCATCTGCCTGCCATGTGGGAGACCTGGGTTCGACCCCTGGGTCGGGAAGATCCCCTGGAGAAGAAAATGGCAACCCAATCCAGTATTCTTGCCTGGAGAATCCCATGGATGGAGGAGCCTGGTGGGCTACGGTCCACAGGTCGCAAAGAGTCGGACACAACTGAGCGACTTCACTTTCATTTACTTTCATGGATTACCATATTTCAACTTTCTAAGGTGTATCTGTTATTATCTCTTAAGGAGAAGGAAACTGCCTAGTGGATGAGCAGTGATGGGAACATTTGAAGCTCTGTCCTAATAGTCTAAAGACTGTTATCTCAAGCACTGTATTATATTATCATCTTGGGTATCAAATAGCATACTAAAACTTGGTTAAAAAGTAACCATTAAGAAGCATCTGGAAGAGAAAGGTCTTTTAGGGCACAGGGGTACTGTAAGGAAAAAGGGGGGGAAATCAGACAGATAAAACTTCATCTAGCTCACAATGTTTTCTACTTCCGTCCTCAACTATATCATTAAAAGGTCACCTAAAATTTTCAGCTGGTAAATGGGTCAAAAAATTCTAACCACCAGTCCCATAGAGGATCAGCTTACTGTCACTGAAAATCTTGTAATTAAAATTACAAACACTATATGACTTCTCAGAATATCTATCCTCATACAGCTTTCAAACTAGGACTTAAAACTTTTTTTTTTAATTACTAAGACATGAGGAAGATGCCTCTCAAAGATAAGCAGAAGAAAACTAACCAAAGGAAGATGGTGTCTGACACACAATCTATTTGAGCACTTTTAATGTTCTTGGTGACGTCTCAGATAACCCCAATACCATCTCAGTCACAAAGCTGGAAAGCCAGGGTACCCTGAGCCTCTTTAAAAAACCCAAAACACCAGCTAAAGCTACACTGCCCCACTGTTTCAAATGGTGAGCATTTTGGCTTTTAAAATCTGGATTAACTATGCTTTTTTATAACCACTTGCAGTTGGGAGGGAATTTAAGGGATTAACCAGTATGATATAGAAATTAAGGTAATATTTTCTGACAGAAAAATCACACTTAAAATCTACACAAATAATATCCCCTTGTAGAGAATGAATGCACTCACGCCACAAACTGCAACTTGCATGATTGCATCAAAGCCACCTTCTGGTGAATCCAAATTTCCAGATATGCGCTGCTTACCAACAAGTTCATTAAATACTTCCCCTTTATCAGTAAGGCTGAGCACATTTTTGTAGCTAAATGGGCTCGTGCAGTTCTGCTCATTTGTGCAAGGGTTCCTGAGTTTAGCTGGCGTTGTGCTAATGTAAGGCATCACAGTTTTCTCCACGAAAGACCCAAACCCTGTGGAGGAAAACGCACATGCAGAGATGATGGAGGGTGGACGGTTAAACTGCATTTAAAAAACTCAAGTCTAAGTAATCAACATGTTTACAAGATCAACAAATGAATGAATGTATTCCTGTAACAACAAACTGGCAGTTTATTATCTATGTGGGGTAATGTGTGTCAAATAACATGGCAGCCAGTAAGAAGGGCTCCCCTGGTGGCTCAGATGGTAAAGAATCT